>JAADVV010000006.1:0-51754 GCA_023335905.1 Pythium pyrilobum | reverse complement strand
GTTGACCGTGTAGGCGTTGCTGGCGCCGCTGAGCTCGAGCCCGTCGAACGTGAGCTGCGGGATGATGGCGGGCGGCTGCAGATTGAACGACGAGAGGTCGAGTGCCGTGGCGAGCGGCCCGAACTGGTCGTCGGCGCGGCGGAAGAGCACGTGGTCGACGCCCGTGCTGGGCTGGATGAGCCCAACGCGCTGGAAGGGCGAGATGCCGACGGTGTCGTTGTTGACCGCCGGGTAGAAGCCCCAGACGGCGGCGCCGCTCTGGAACGGCTCCATGCAGAGCGCCGTCTGGCCCGTCGTGAGCGTCGCGCAGCGCGTGTCGTTGACGCAGTTGATCCAGTTGGCGTTGGCGCTCGACGAGCCGAGGATCACGCACGGCGCGTTGGTGCCGCACGCGCCGTTGCACGACGTCGTGAGCGTGTTGAGCCCGCTCGTGGTGAGCGCGAGGTTGGCGGTCTTGTCCATATACCCACGGTTCTCCTCGTCGGCGTTCCCACTGCTCGAGCCACTGGAACCGGAAATCGGTTCCGCCAGAACGACCAGCAGCAGAAGCAGCACGGTGAGGGAGCGGAGCGACAGGGCGCCGTACGCGGATCTTCGCCTCGTTGTCGGCATCGCACGGCACGTGCTGGCGTGAGCCGAGGGTGCCAGGTGGGTTGTGGTGTAATTAACACAACCACAAAAAAAAACGCCGCGAGCGGTTGGTTCTGCCGGGCGAGGAACGAGGGGAACACCACGGCGGAGGGGATCTTTGGGCTCTGGCCGATGCGCCAGGGAACGGGGCGATGGCAGGAGCTTTTCTCCGAGAGCTTGCTGGCGGAATCGAATCGAATCGATGTCGGCAGACAGAGCGATGGGGACGAGGGGCGATTTTTCGTGTGCGGTCTGCAGGCTGCAGCTGACGAGAAGGGAGGAGCGCGCTTCGGCCGCCGTGAACGCAGCGACAAGCTCGACGGAGAGATGGATCCGGCGATCGGATTGGTTCTCTCCCTGGCCGGCGCTCTTTCTCGCCGTGAACTCTGTGTTTTTGTTCTCGACGAAGTTGGTCCGCCACGAGAAATGCGTGGATTGGGTGTCAACTCTGTTCCCCTCTGGAGGCCGAGCAGCGCACAACCCGCAATACTGTATTACGGTACCGGTTCCGATCGGCCGCTGTTTGATAGGCGATTGCCGGAGGAGAACGCGACGCGAGGGGGAGAGGACCTCTCGCGTGTCCGAGAGGTTGGCTGGCCAGCTTGGCCAACTTGGCCTGGCCAGCTTGGCCAACTTGGCCTGGCCAAGGCCTGGAACGACAGACGGGGCGGCCCGTCGGTCGCTCAAGTCAATCACACAGCGGAGAGAAAACGAGAAGACGCGGCAGCCGCCCGTCTGCACATCGCCATGTTTGGCTCGCGACGCGCCGTTGTTGTCGAGTTGTGAGGCGAGTTTGAGGTTTGGCCGTTGAAGATATCGCCGGAGGCCACGCTCTGTTAGCTCTAGTGATGTGCATTCCCATTGGCTGAAACTAATCCGGTTGTGGAATAATATTGGATAAATACCGGATAAGTATTTTGTGATTGGATGAAATATTTTGGAAGGCTTGTCTGTGCAATGGAGTCGGTCATGCGGATGAACCGCAACGATGTCGGAGCGTCCCACGTTTGGCTTGGCGCTGGATGGATGCCTCCAAATCATCCGAACTTGGAAATTCCCACTTCCCGGTTCCAGTTTGGAGAACGAATGGTCTTGCGTTTTCCCCCACTTGGGAAGCAATGGACACGAGATGTCCATGGAGGCACAGACTGATCTGGGGAACTATCCGAGCCCATCCAGCCTCCGAGTGTTGCCTTCGTCCTCCTCGCCTTCTCTGCACAACCCTTGACGCACCACCAAGTGTAATCGCATAGAGATCGGTGACGACTCCTCTTCGATCCCCATCTTTGGACTTCTGGGGTCGAGCTCTGGACAGGCGAGGAGGCAACAAAGCTGAATTCCGGTTTGCCAGTTCTGGAGTTCTCCATCGCCGCCTTCCTTTCGAGAATTTCGTTTGCAGTTGCCCGCAGGCAGCCATTTGTTCTGGGTTCTGGATCCAGATTCCAGAGAGAGCCGAGTCGATTCGGCAGTCAAATACAGCACCAAAGTGGCTTTGCCAAATCAGGGACAATCCGTCCGGACCGTACCCCACAGTAACGTAATGACCGTTGGAGTTCAACGTACGGGTATCTGCTCACTGTGACGTCCAGTCCGCTTCAGCTTTGTTCTCGCGAGTTCACTTGACTGCGTGGGAAGCCGCGCCTTCTCCCGGGCATGCCAGCGTCTGGGATTCTCCACCACGCTCAGCTGCCTTCTCTGGATCTGCGACGTGTGTGAAAGATCGCATGAAACGTCGCCAAATCCTGCCAAAATGGGCTGCTCCACTTCAATGGTGTGCTATTAGTAGTATGGATTTTGCGTCGTATGCACAATATGCGACCACTCTCTGTGTACGCCCACGTCTGGGGGAGCTGCTCTACTCGACCTTGATGGTGCGGTAGATCTTGCGCACAAAGACGAGCGAGCTGCGGAAGCCAATGAAGCCCAGCATAATGAAGATCGCGTACGCCATCATGCCCGTGTAGCCAAAGTAGAACGCCGCCTGGAAGAAGCCCGTCATGGCCGTGGCCTTGTTGTAGTACCACACCGCGTACGCCATGACGAAGAAGCCGGTCACGCCGCCCGAAAAGTACGATCGCCACCACCAGCGGTGGTCCTCCGACGAGAGCTGGATGTACGTGAGCGAGATAGTCGTGAACGCCGTGACGAACATGAGCATCACGATCGAGAGGAACAAGATGCCGAAGAGTTTGTAGATCGAGTGGCCCCAGATCGCCGCAAAGATGTGGTGTAGCTCAATGTACACGGCGCTGAAGGGCAGGCAGCCCGCCGCAATCATGAGCACGACTGGCGAACGGTACGCGGGCACGGCTGGGATCTGGCGCGCAATCTTGTTAGTACGGCACGGAGCGTTGAAGTCGCCGGCCGTGTTGCGGCCAGCGATACCTCCGATGACCGTCAAGGGCAGCGCCACGAGCATGAAGATGGCGAGCACGATCATGATCGTGCCGAACGGGAGAGCCGCCGACGAGTCGTTCCAGATCGCTACCGAGTTGAGGAATGAGAACACGACGAGCAACGGTCCAGGCACGACGAACACGGTGAGCAAGATGTTCCACACCCAACGCTGGCCGCCGAGTTGCCGATAGAGTTTTGCCGAGTGGTAGCCGCCGACAAACGACGTGAGCGCGTAGAGCACGATGAACGCCGTCATCATGCCGCCGCGCTTGTTGGGCTTGACAATCCCGAGAAGCGACGAGACCAGCACCGTCATGAGCATTGTGTAGAGCTGGGCACCGGCGCCGTTCACGGCAGCGAATAGGCTCAGGTTCGATGGCATGCGGAAGACGTCGGCGTGGATGAGCTTCCAGCCCGAGTCGTCTTCCAGACGCGAATCCTCGCCGGCCTCGACGTCCATGTAGCGGGAGAAGTCGCGCTTGAGGATACGGATCATGATGATCGACAGAAACGCGACCAGCATCATCACGAGAATGAACGAGTTGATCACAGCAATCCAGTGGAGCTCAAGGTCTTCGTTGGCCCCGTTGCCGCCCTCAGCAGCCTTGTTGCGATCGTCGTACGTAAGGTCCGGACGCAAGTGCCACTTGACGCTGTACGTGAACACAGCGTCCGACTTGGCAGGCGTATTCTTCGCTGGGAGCATGTAGAAGTAGTCGAGGTCCGGGTCTGAGGACTTGGCAGTCATGTTCGCACCGACAATCTGCAGGCACGTGGATGGATTCAGTTAGTGCCCAAGACGCCCAACGGTAGTACAGCCGAGGCCAACGAGCCACTTGCCTGAAACCCGCCCGATTCGAGCGAGTTGTACGCGATGTCGAAGTGGAGGTGTGTGTACAGGTAGTACGACACCTTGTTGATGCTCTCCTGGACGAGGTACCCGACCTGTCCACGCAGACGCAGATCGTCCAGATACATTTCAAAGTTCACAGCCGTCAAGGAATCCACGTCCACACAATTGCGCCCATCAGGGAGAACAGGGAGAACAGCAAAGCCATCGTAGTGGAAAAGGATATCTCATAGTCTTCGTCCACGGCGTCGCGGAAGGCCTGGATCGTCTCGGGTGTCATTGGCAGCTTGCAGAGCTGCGCGTACGACTGGTCAATACCAAAGTAAAGCTTGTAGTCCGTCACGACCTTGCGGCTGCCCGTGAGCAGCTCGCCCAGGTCGTGGTCGTCCCACTGGCGCTCTTTGGGCTTGCAGTACGGCAGCTTGTAGTACTGGTACGTCTCTGTCGGGTTCGCGTACGGCCGCACCTGTCCACCGCAAACGGCGTGAGACCCTTCTCCCTCCTGGGCTGCCCAGGCAGTTCAGCCTGTGGACGTACCGTGTTGGCCACGACCAACACCTCATCGCGCGACTTGTACTCAGTTCCGTCGGCCGCGGCGCGTCCGCTGTGGATGCCCACGAAAGCCGCCACGACGAGCAGCGCCGTTCGCAACAGCCGCGTCATCGCCATTTCTCCTCGCAAGATCAGCGGGTTCTTCCACGAGCCAGACCGTGAGGGGGAAGCAATCGCCACACTGGACGCCAGAAATATAGGTCCGGACATGCCAACTATGATAATTTACCAAAAGCATCACCGTGGTCTTCTTTATCTACAAATATAGCTTCATGGAGTAACCTCTAAAGGACCATCAAAGTTCGGGGTTACGTCCGCAAAGTTCGCTTTGAACCTCTTTCGGAGGGGGTACTATTTCCAAGGGCGGGTATCCAAACTTTTGCCGCGGAAACACGGAAACCAATGGCCTCGCTGGGTGGGAACGTCGCTCTCTCGGCGACGCCCGCACCGCTGCGCGTCGCGCGACCGTGGCCCTGGCACGTCGAGGACCCCGCAAGCGGTCTCTGCTCGCCGCTGCCGCGTCTCCACGCGCAGTGCGTGGCCACTTTCGCTGCAAACGGGCGCCGCATCGGCGGCTTCGGCACGGGCAAAATGGAGTTGGAGCTCAACGCCAGCGACCCGCACGTGGTCACGCTCGTCCACGGTGGCTCCCACATCGTGGACCGCGTGTTCCGCTTCCAGACGCCAGTGATTGATGCCGTGCTCGCGCATTTTTGTAGCCACCACCGAGAGAGAACGACCAGCGACCGACGGAGACGGAGACGGCGCCGACGAGACGACGCATCGCGAGACGAGTCGGATGCGGCTTCGTCGGCGTGTGGGGCTCAAGACAAGCCGCTGTTTGTGTGCATCCTCGCGCGGTCCGACTGCGTCAGCGTGTATTCGCCCAACGGGGAGACGTTTGAGGTCGCGCTGCCCTTCCACGCCGACCGCGTCGTCGCGCTCTCGCCGGCGGTCGGCGGCGGCTTACTACTGCAGCGCCGTCCGCTGACGCCCGCACCCAGCGCCGCCGCTACCGCTGCTGCGTTCTCGCCGTCCCACGCGAAGAGTCCGCCGGGCGCAGCGCTGCGGGCGCCGCTCGTGTCGTCCAGCAACGCGCAGGCCACGCAGCCGCGGTATTTCACGCTCGCCCATCCGCTGGAGGAAGTCAAGCCCATCGCGCTGGTGGTGCCCCCACGACCGATTCCGTCAGGCCGTCACCACCAGCAGTCTTCAGGAAAGAAGGCGCTGTTCCTCTCCGACCCGGCGCTGGATCTGGTCGACGTCTGTGCGTTGCCGACGAGTGCAAGAGAGGACGATGGAGAAGAAGGAGAAGACGTACAGCGCGCGTTGGTGGTGTGTCACCACCGCCACGAGCAGCGCTTCGTCGTCTACGAGATGACGCGCCACGTGCAGCAAAACTCAGGGTCCAGTGAGGAAGACGCGAGCTCACGCGGCGGCTTCTTCCGTGCCGACGCCACACCGGGGACGCCGCTCTCGCCAGCGGCGGCGTTCGTGTCACCGGCGAAGGCTCGCCAGCAGCAGCGCGAGGTCGAGATGATGGAACAGTACTTCAAGAGCCACATCGTGCCGGCTCGAAGTGTGCGGCTCGTGTGGACGAGCCCAAGTCTGGACGCCCTCGCCGGCTCGTCGCGGGCGACAAGTGCGGTGACTTCATTGCATCGCCAGCGGGCTTTCCTTCTCCGCGTTGAGGACGATGAAGCCAGCGACGACGACCTCAGCCCCCATGGTGAGTCCTCGCATCGACTGGGATTGGTGGACGAGCGATTTGGTGTACTGCTGCTCAAGCCTGTGCGAGTGGCGTCCAGCGATGACGACAGCGACCTTTTCCATGAGCGAGAAGCCGATTTGCGCGTGGTGAACTGCCGCAACGCCGCGGCGCTGGTGCTTCGCGAGAGCAACCAAGGCGGCGAGCTCGAAATCCCGATGGACGTGTTGGTGACGTCTCGTGACTCAGGGAAGCTCTTCTTGTACCGAAGCGACCGAGTAATCGCAGAAGTCACGTTGCGCGATCGAGGCTCGAGACCCGGCTCGCTCAAGCTTGATGGAGGCTTCAGCGATCCAACACATTTCTCGATCTCGCATGTGAAGAACGGGCGTCGCGAATGCTGGCGATACGCCCATCCGCTCCAACTGGAGGCGTCGCCACTGTTGTCGTCTGTGTTGGAGGTGCTTCGATACGCAATCCCTGCAAGAGACTACGTGAAGCTGTATGTGGCCACGCTTGCGCTAGCGGGCAGTCAATCGGTGTCAAACATGTCGCCACCAATCGACGATGACGCCCAGTGGGTTGCGTTCCGCCGTGTGCTCGTAGCGTCAGTGGGCAAAACGGTCGACTCGTCCGACGATGAATCGCTGGAACATGGAGCGCCGAAGAAAGCGAGAGCTACGCTCCTGCAAGCTTCCCACGAACATGCTGACTCTATCGATATCGTGGACCGAGTTCTCCAGTCTGAATACGCGTCGACATTCCAATACGAGAACGCGGCGGTCCTCGCAGGTGCGTTCGGCAATTCGCCCATGCCATTGCCGTGCAAGAGCGAGCGAGTAGTGGTGGAGAAGGACCTTCGAATCATCGAGTCTCCTGACCTGACGGAGGACTCGATGGGACGCTTGGTCAGTGCGTTGCACCTCCTGTATGAAGATTTTCGTCTCTCCCTCGCGCAAAACGGAGCTGCGGTGACACTATTGTCGCTCTTGCATGACGTTAGCATGCGACTTGGGCTGTTCCATCTGGCATCGTATTACCGCACCCAGCACGCTGGCATTGACTCTCCGGCAACCACCTTTCAATTGTCACTTCCCTCGAAATCAAGGGCACCACCGCCTCGCATTCAGCTCTTCTTTGATGACGATCTAGCTGTCCCAGACGTGTATCTGTGGCTGCGAGAAAGACTCCAAGGGTCTACGTCGGCAGGGCGTACTTGGAGTGGTGGTGGAAGCTTCGAAGCCGTCTCAAGCCAGCATTCGTCTCCGCCGTTTACACGCCTTCAAGGCGTCAACGACTGGAAGCAAGCTATCATCGGCGCTGGGCAAAATTACCCGTTGTGGAGAACAGAAGCTGTATGCCAGGTGTACGAAAGGTTGTTCTCTGGTTCCAGCGACGATGATGATGAGATGCAAGACAAGCGCGGCTTCGAGATGACTCGGCTTACGGACCTCATGGAGTTTCTCACGGGCGACGAAATCGGTCGTCGCCTTGTGCTAGAAGATTTGCCCGCAGGCATTCGTTTCGTGGTACTTGAAGCTATTCGAGTGTACCGTGAAGATCCTCCGAGTGACGCGAGCGAAAGAGTGTGTGAATTCATTGGGCGGCGCGATCTGTCCAGCCAGTTGCGTTCGAGTTGTGACGATATTGGCAGCGCAACATCCGGAGCTTCGGGCAGTCTCGTTGAGTCGACAAGGCTACGATCGAAGACTCAGAAGCCGAGTATCGACAGTGACTTGAGCTCGAGCGCAGCGCGAGAAGTTGCTGACGGGTTGTCCGACGTCGTGGCGAGCAGCCAGCGCCTGTTTCCGACAGACCAACGCCTGAAGGAGGTCGCTCGGCTGCTACGATCAAATCGACCACTCTCTTTACGGCTCGACAAAATGTCGGACATGTCGGACCAGGACTACGTGCTGCAGCAGCAAGTCAGGCTGTTGTTGCTCTGCAAGCGGTCGATGGCGTTGTCTGTTGCACGAGGTATGGTCACGCTGGGTACATTTGATTTGACGACTGTCCAGAACCAAGCGTGGCAACTGAACGTGCCAGCCTTACCACTCGCCGGCCGTACCCCGCCAACGAACGCGACGGTGCTGTTGGACGTCTCTGGGTATGCAAAGGAGTTGACGCACTGGCCACAGTTCCATAACGGGTGCGCCACCGGGCTGCGGTTGCCTGGCCAAGATCTCTCGAGTATCATCACGCGGTATTGGATCAAGTACCATCGACCGAGTGCGGCGGAGTTCCAACGACTGGCTTCACAAGTTGCTCGCAGTGGGACCCAGCACTCATCGACGGCGACGGCAAGAGACATCGACGAAGCCCACGCTGCCCACGCCGGTGTCCTTCTAGGTCTCGGCTTGAACGGGCACCTGAAGTGTCTGTCAATGGCCGACGTGTACAACTACCTGTCGATCTCGAACGAGTTCATCACTGTCGCAATTCTGCTCGGTATGGCGACGACTGCTGTGCGCAGTCGGCGAAAGCGGAGTTCAGCTTCGTCTGCGGCAGCCCTCCAGGCGGCCCAGCGCCGGCGACGAGCGCGTGTTGTGGGGACAGCTCCGGACGGGGCGACGCAAGATGATGGCCAGTTACCGACTGCGTCGCAGGCTGCAGACGTGGATGTGGACATGGAAGTCAACATCCCTGCATCCGCAGCACAAGAAGCTCCAGCGGCAGAGGCGGTTGGGAAGACTCCATTAGCCGCTGGCGGAGGACTGGAGCTATCGCTTGAGAGGTCGGTGTCAAAGATGCTGTGTCTCCACATCCCGGCGCTTCTGCCACCTGCGTTTGCCGAATTTACGGTGCCTGCGTCCACACAAACGGCGGCGCTCTTGGGTCTCGGTATTTTGTACCAAGGCAGCGGCCACCGGCTCATGACCGAACTTCTTCTCACAGAAATCACGCGCTCGCCAGCGTCAGCGCAGTTTGTGAGCAGCCACCAAAGCGCCACCAGCACCTCACAGTCGACGTCGACATCGACGCCGTTTGAGCAGCACGAGGGATACTCGCTCGCGGCAGGTCTCGCTCTCGGCTTGGTTCTTCTTGGCAGAGGCGGTGTGACAGCTGGTGACCCCGGTCTGGCCGACCTTGGACTCGAGGAAAAGCTCTACAAGTACATCGTGGGCGGTGCGGCGCAGCCTTTTGCTTCCGTAGGTGTTGACGCGGCGTCGGGAGGGAGCTACCTCTATCGTGGCCGCAAGTGGAAGCCATTCGGGAGTGGGCTGCACGGCGGGAGCATCCGTCCGAACGGCAGCTCTGCGAGCGGCTCGTCAGCGGGAGGAAGCCGCAGCAGTGATCCGAGTAAGCAAGCGGGCGGTGACCGCAGCTCGTGGCGAGGCGAGCACGTGAACATTGGCGTCACGGCGAGCGGAAGCGCTCTCGCACTTGCCTTCATGTACATCAAGTCGGGTAATCGCTCGATCGCTAGCCAACTCGCTGTGCCCGACACGTTGATTTTGCTCGACTACGTACGACCGGACATTCTTTTGCTGCGCACGCTCGCCAAGAACCTGGTACTTTGGGACTCCATCGAGCCCACGACGTCGTGGATCGAGAGGACCGAAGTGCCTCTCCAATTGCGTGACGCCTACAAGCTGCTACAAACGCGTGGCCATGACGGCGCGTCGGCTTCGTCCGCAACTCTACCGGAACACGCCGACATCCGATCGATTTGCGAGTCGTACGCGAATATTGTCGCGGGTGCCTGCTTCAGCGTGGGGCTCCGGTTTGCTGGTACGAGTGACCAAGCTGCGCGGGACACGCTCAGCCATTTCGTGGTGTACTTCCGCGATATGCGATCCCGATCGGCACTGCTCGGCGGCGACGTCGTCGCGGCTGCCACTGATCGTGTCACGATCGAGCGGTGCCTCGCCGTGTGTGCGCAGTCGCTCGGACTCGTAGATGCTGGATCGGGGAACTTGGAGACGCTCACGCTGCTGCGCTCCATTAACTTGCGCCAGCGGGTCGATAACGAGCTCACGTACGGTAACCACATGGCTCTCAGCATGGCCATCGGGCTCTTGTTCTTGGGCGGAGGGCGAGCAACAGTGTCCCGCTCGGCCGAAGCCATTGCCGCACTGGTCGTCTCGCTGTATCCTGTGAGCGCGATGAACACGGCCGACAACAAGTACCATCTCCAGGCGTTCCGCCACCTCTATACGCTAGCTGTGGACAAGAGCCGTCACGTGGAGACCATTGACACCGCCTCAGGGGAGCCGTGCACGGTGGAGCTTCGCGTTGTGAGCCACAAGGAAGGTGTGAACGGCACAAGCGTCGTGGTAACGTCGATTCTCAAGACGCCGTGTCTTCTGCCGGAACTCGACATGATCGATCGCATTGCCGTCGACAATGAGGCCTTTTATCCTGTCGACATTCGTTTGCAGGACCAAGAGGATGGCCAAGAAGACGACGAAGATGGTCTGTGGGGGGGGCGCGCCCCGTACACGAGCCGTAGCGTTGGGACGACGGCGAATGACAACCGAGTCAAGCTGCTGGTGGAGAAGAGCAAGATCCTGTTGGAGCGACGCGCACAGGCACCACGGAACTTGATATCGACGGCGACAGCAGGGAACATGCCGGCAGGAAGAGAGGTCGCTTCGCCTGGTTCTGCTGGAGACGGTGACGCGCAGAATTTTCACGTGTTCAAGCAGTATTTCACCAAGAGCAAGACCAGTTTCGATCCTCCGAGCCTCACACTGGACCGCGAGGCGTCCGCATGGTGGCAGCAGCGGCTCGAGCAGCAGCTCCTGCCGTTAGGCTCGCTTCGAGCCTCTCCGGCGAGTCTCCTGCCAGCTCATCTGAGCGTGCTCTTCGAGGTATTTTCGCTGCACCACCCGCAGCGTCGACTCGACTCGGTGTTTGGCTTGTGGAACCTCAAGCTTGTACACGAGTTTCATCGCATTGATCCCTTCCGATCACTCGAGCGTCGGGCGGCAAGCGCGAACAGCGACGATGTCGAAGCGGCAAAGCGGGACTTTGTGGAGTGGCTGCAGGGCCAGGCAGAGGAGGCGCTCCGCCAACGCTGGCTCCACGACGCAAGTGTCTCGCTCCCGTCACTATCGTCCGTGCAGCGGGCTCTCCTGTACCTCGACGAGCGATCTGGTGATGACTCTGTTCACGACACACTCTTCACGCCCTCGACGTCCCCGAGCAGTGACGGTGGAAGCGACGAATCACTGCTGCTGTCGGCTCTGTTCGTGTTCTTCGACGCGCCGCCGTCCGTGTACAACAACCCGGTGGACTGGAAGCGCCGCATGCAGCGCGCCATGGCCATCGCATCGACTCGCGCTGCGTTCGCCGTCGACCGCTTCCTGCAGCTCCACGCACAAGACCAAGTCACAACCGACGAGCAAACGTTCTGGCTCCGCGTGGTATCGTGCTTTCTATTCTCCGTTTAAGACTCGAAACATTTTGTTTCTCCACGAAGGAAGTGTTGCGTTGAGAGAGTTGTGGATGCCACGACGGTTGACTCGGCCAGCACGTCGTGGGATGCTCTACAAGTGGAAGAGACCTTGACGGTCGGGCGGAGAACCGAGCGGGTCGAACTGCCCGCGCGACTGGTGGTAGTGACTACTGGTTTTGTGCTGTGAACCCATCGAAGAAGAGTTCGTCAAGACCCGTGTTGCCGAAAACTTGTGCGAAGCCTCATGGCCTCTTTCGCCTGGCGCTCTTGCAATACAGTACGGCGAGTCCAAGTGTATGGATCTGGTGGTGGTGCGGCTCGCTGTGCTATATTTAGGTGCTCCGAATGTACCAGAAAGATGCCACCAGCGGCGGTGTGGCCGCCTACCGGGGGAACAGCTTTGTCACGCGTGGCCACGTCGACGCGGCGGCTGCTGCTATCGGCGATCGATCGCTGCAAGTCCACGGTGCGAAGATCCGCGACGGGTCGTGGCATTCTTTGTGGCGGCCGCGACTGGTCGCCGCGTGGCTCTCGGTTGTGCGGTCAGGCTCACGCGCCAAGCGTCGCCACAACCAGTCGCCAGTGCAGCTAATTTTGGCTCGTGATGACCTGCAACCTGGTTGTCAACCACCCTCGCTGCGCCAGCATGATCAAAGTGACGGATCTTTCTACCAACGTGAGTCAACCGCGCGTGGGCCGCGCTTGGCCTCCGACGAGCTCATTCTGCAAGACCCCGGCAAGCCCCACACTCACGTCCAAGCGTCACGTGCCCCTGCTGCTGCGCACGGCGTCAACTTTCCTGATTCCACTTGACCCCATGAGACGAACGGCAGTGCTCACCGCACTTGCGCTGCGAGCGCTTGCCGTGGTGGCCACCAGCGCACGCAGTCTGCTTGTCGAATTCAATCCGGACCTGCTCGCTGGCAGCCCCGCGGCGCGTCTGCAGAGCCGGGGACTATTTCTCCAAGGCGACGGCGACAGCAACGCGACCGAGCCGCTCGCCACGGAGGCGTCGAGCGTGCCCTCCGCCTCTGGCGACACCACTGTGACTGCCGATGCAGGAACTATCGTCAGTGATCTGCGTCCCGGCGAAGTCGTTGATTCGATTTCGTCGCGCGTTCTCACCACTGCGATGACGTCGGAGACGGCCGCCACACCGTGGATCTTCTTGTTGAGCGACGCTGCGGCGGCTCGGTCTTCGGCGCGGGAGCTCACGGCGGGAGTGGCTGCCGTCTCCGCGACAGATTACGGTGCGTCGACCACGACGCCGTGCTCGGACGCCAGCTCGGTGCAGAACGGAGGCTCAGTGCAGGTTCTCGTCGCGGTCTCGTCCTGCTTCGACGCCAAAGGCTGGAGCTACATCCGCGGCTGGCTCGCGACGCTGCAGGACCAGGACGCGCGCTACTTTGAAGGCGGCACGGCCAAGCAGATCAACTTCCACGTCAAGACGGTCGACGACCAGTGCAACAAGCCCCGGGAGGCCGAGGAGTACCTGAACACGAACGCGAAGATGCCGTACGTCGCCGTGATCAGCATCATGGTGTACACGCGCGGCTACAACACCGTCAAGCAGTACGTCGCGGCGAACGCGATCCCGAACCTCATCGGCTTTGTATACTACGAGCCGCCCAAGTGCACGCAGACGCTGCCCGGGTACACCGTCGCGCCGCAGCTCGACGTGCCCAATGGCTTTCTCGGCCCGTTCAACCCGTTCACGATCTCGCGGGCCGTGTACTGCTCGTCGATGCCGGGCGCCGTGCCCATCTCGTACGTCGATACAGGTGGCGCACGCCAGTGCGTCTGCGTGTGCCCCGTCGGGTACGAGAAGAAGAACGGCGCGTGCTCGCCCGTCGCCGACGAGGCCTGTTCGTGCGCGTGGAAGCTCAAGACCGGCGGGTACACGTTCGAGGTCAGGCAAGGCGGCGAGGCGAGCTTCGGCACGGCCACGTGCTCGATCAAGAACCTCGCACTGACGAGCTCGACGGGCTTGCTACCGGTACCCGTCGCCGTGGACAACTACGTGGACAACGGCCGCACTAACAGCGGCGACACGGCGAGTGTGCTCGGCCCGTCGTCACCGCACATCGAGCTGCTCAAGCAGCAGATCGCCGTGGCCGTGACGCAAGGCTCGGGTGCCGCTGTGGCCGAGCAGGTGACCACGGCGACGCCGACGCTGTACACATGGAAGGACTTTCAGTCAGATGCCGCGGCCAAGATCAACGCGCTCGAGTTCACGCGCGTCGGCCGCTACAGTCTCACGCTCGCCGCGCGCGACTACAGCGCCGCCGCGCCGTCGTGCGAAGCCTGCGTGCTCTTAGTGGACAAGCGGCGTCCGTCGTCGCACCCCAACTTCCCGTGCCCAGACCGCGCTGTAGGCGACGCGACCACGCCGCTGACCAGGACGAGCCTCGCGGCCGCACAGGCGACCGTCAGTGCCGTCGTCGCGTTCAAGGACAAGGCGCAGAACGACCCGTGCAGCCCGAACGTGCGGTGCGACACGGATGCCAAGCAGGTCAAGGCCTTTGCGGACACGGCGCTGTCGCCAGCGACAGCGAGCCTCACGGGCGTGACGACGTTCTTCGACGCCACAGCGATCACGAAGGATCTATTGGCCACGCTGGGTGGGCCCGTGTTCGACTTGACCAAGCCCAACTGCATCCACGAGTCTGTCGCGACGGCGGCGTGCACGCGCTGCATCAAGCTCGACACGGCGCTCAAAGAGTGGTGGACGCCGTACTCGTGCGGTGCCGCGACGGCGGCCGCGATCTGCGACGGGTCCGCGAGCGCGACGTGCTCGCTCACGCAGTGCGTGACTGTGGACGGCAGCACGCTCGCGACCACGACGGCCACGCTCAAGCCGGCAATCAAGACGGCGTCGTTGGCCGTGGCCAAGGGCATGCCCGGCGGCGACGCCAAGACCGATGCGGCGCTCACAACCGAGTACAAGCTCGACTCGAGCGTCCACGTCGCGCTCGCGTGCACCAAGTTCCCCGCCGCGGGCCAGCCCGCGACAGACGCGTGCTCGTACAAAAGCAAGGCCAAGGACCTCATCGACACCACGACGGCGTCGGCCGCGGGCTCCGCGCCGGACGCGCTGCTCTCCGCCGCGGACATGCAGGGCTTTGTCAAGTGGCGCTACCGCGTGGACCTCGGCGCGTGGACGGACTGGGGCTCGTCCACGGTCGAGCTCTTCCGCCAGACCGAGACCGCTATCACGGTCGAGGCCTGGACGCGGTGCGGCAAAGTGCAGACCTACTCGTTCCGCGTCGTGCTCCACCTCAACAACGCCATCCAGGTGTGTGAACACTTCAACGAGATGTGGTACCAGACGACCGCGGCGCCGGCGATGCTGCCGGCCGTGCCCAACGAGCTTTGCATGTTCCCGAAGAGCGACTTTGCCGAGCTCACGTTCGACTACCACCCGAATATCGGGCTCAATTTTGATACGGACAAGTTCCAGATGAGCATTGCGAGCGTCGTGTGTACGCTCGCGTACGACGCGTCGACGCCCGCGACGATCGTGAGCGTGGACGCCGCGTCGACGCCCAAGACGTACCAGATCGTCAAGCAGTTTGCCGTCCACGGTGTGGGCGTCGCGGCCACGGCGGCCGAGACCAAGATCGAGGTCGCGTGCACGTTCACGTACGCGCGGCGGCCGGACGCGTCCACGGTCGCGCAGTCGTGCGCGCGCACGTTCTCGATCGTGGACTGCACGCCACCCGTCGTGGGCAAGCCCTGCGCGCTCGACGGCAAGTGCGACTACAGCAAGTGCGCGCGCGCATCGCCGGCGGACGCGCGGCCAGACCTGTACCAGGCGTGCGCCGGGCCGCGCGTCTCGCGCACGTCCAACCTCAAGACCGTCATGGCCGACAACGACATGGCGTGCTGCCCATCGTGCACTGTCGCGCCGTACAAGGCCACGGCGTGTACGTCCATTGGCGACTTCCCGGCGGGCGCGACCGCGGCGTTCAAGACCATCAAGCGGTGCGAGGCCGTCGCGAGCGCGTCGATGGCTGTGGTGATGGAGGCCGACGAGATGGAGATCCGCGGCGGTGGATATGCCAGCGGTGGTGGCATGGCGGCGCTGCTGGTGGTCGTGAGCGCCATGGTCGCGACGGTCGCGATGGTCGCGGCGGTGCGGCGCCGTCGCCGTGGGGCGAGTGTGACGATCGTGGAGGACGCGTACTATTCCATGGGCGGCTGAGCCCTCAGTTGGGCTGGTCATGCTGTCAATGTACTGATGCTGCGTATCTACTCTGACGACTCGTGACGACAGCAGCAGCAGCAGCAGCATCGTCGTCGTCGTCCTTGGAAGAATATGCAAGACGCATGGTCTCCGCTTGCAACCAGAAGCTCGGTCGTCTCCTTGTCGTGATCCAAATCGATGTTGCGCTCCTTCCGAATTATAATTCAATTCGTTTCTGTTCACGGTTACTACTGGTAGTACATGTATCACGCTGCTTCCACTGGTAGAATACTTCGACCGCTCGCTGCAGCGAACTTGGCTCAGGCAGTTCTTCTCACGAGGCCACAAGGGACCGCAATCGCCACTCACAACGGACTGCGCGAGGGCATTTGGGGGAGCTTTCTATTTTTCCGTGTTACGACTTTTTGCTTTGTGTGTGTTTGTGTATCCGAGTGGGGTTGATGGCAGTGCGTGTGCTTTTTTGCGTGTTAAATATTTTGTGGGTTTGGTGCAACGCGTGGTGACACTTACGACAGACAGCGAGGCTCGAGAAGACCTGCGAGCGAGCCCGTCTCCATTGGCACGCACACCGTTGGCTTCTTCTCGCTCGCTCACTGCCGTCGCTGGCTTTCACGCGTGCTCGTGTGTGAGGGTACATACAAATACTTACAACTTGGTGGTCGAGGCGTGGGAACTCTTGTCTTCCGGGGAAATCGCGAGGGCGGCGTCAGACCGGCCGTGTGTGTCTCCATGCGTCCTCCCTTCTGCTGCGTGCGTCCTGCGTCCCGACCGTTGGGTTTCTCTTTTTTGTGGGTGGGTGGGTGGCTTTGTTGTTGTGTGTAGTGGGCTACGGGTGAGCTCTTTTTTGCCATCTTTTTTTTTTCTCGCTTCTCTCCTTTCGCCTTTCTTTTTTTTTCTCAAGGGAGACAGAAGACGAGCTCACCCCAGTTTGGCGAACGTGATTTTCATTTTACGTCTCTTTCGCGGCGACGCGACCGCAGCCGCTGGCGCGCGAAGAGTCGGCTTCTCCAGTTCCTTGGCGAGCTTGACTGGAGTGGAATTCGCCGAGGTCGATCCAGTTGCTGGCCCAGTGCCAGAGGCCGCTTGCTTGACGTCCTCACCCACACTGTTCTCACGCTCACGCTTCTTCACTGGGTCCGTCGCGCTCTCCTGGACACTTCCCACTGACGTGCTACGGTCGCGCTGGTCCTCAAGCGAGGTATCGCTCTCCTGGGCGGGGTTGGGGCTTTGGGGAGCACTAGTCGTCGCCGACAAGTCTTCACTAAACTCCTGCGACAACTCTTCCTTCTGCGAGTCGTCATTGAGGATGTTCGCAACAGCAGCGGTGCCGTCAGCGGCGAGTTCTTCTTCCTTCTTCTTGCGAAGATGCTCCTTGCGCATGTTCTTGGCAGCACTGCGGCCACCCATGTCTTCAAAAATGGAGTCAGGCAGGTTCTTCCACAAGATCGGCGTGACCTTCACATCCATCGTCGCGGATCGCTTGTTCCAGCGGTAGAGGTCGTTCTGGATGAAGTAGTGAACTGAGTTATCAATGTTCAGCTCACGGCCCATGAGCTTGCGACGGTCAACGTCGAAACCGACGAAGTAGCATACACCAAACTTGGTCTGGGTCTTGGAAGGGTCATTCTTGTCACCACCGTCGACGGCAGTAAGAGGAAACTTCTTTGGGAAGGCACGGATACGGCACAGCTGAGGAATGAAACCGAGGCTGTCGACAAGCTTTCTGATGCGCGATTCGCAGAAGCTCGTCCACGCCGGCTCTTCATCTTCCTTGGTGGAGTACACATCGACAGCAAGGTAGTGCTGCTGCACAGCAAAAAAGTCGGATGACTCGAACAGAGCGTCCCAGTTGTCACCACCCTTGGCCAGAATATCCTGGACGATGGCGAGACCGCGCGAAAGTTCTTCCTTCATCACGGCCAAACTGTGGGTCGAGACGTTGAACGACGAGTTCATCGACGGGTACGCCGGGGTGAGGATCGGCATGATCTGGAAGCGGTTGTTACCCGTGTTCGCGTTCCACACATCAAGGCCAAGCTTGGCGTCGTAAGTCTTGCAAAGCTGCATTTGGTTTAGGATTGGCCATGTGAGCAACTGAACAAACTAGGCGAGCACGATAGAAGGCACCACATCGACCACTTACTTGAATCGCCAGCGGCCACTTCCAACTCGAGAGCACCATGAAGAAGCGCAGCAGCAGAGTCGACGGGGCGGCCGTCGGATACAACTGGTTGATAAAGCACACCAGGATACAGTAGTTGACACCACCGAGGTAGCCCATCTTGTTTGAGTACAGGCCACGGCGCTTGGCCCAGCGGCGCACGATACGCAGCACACTGATAAAGCTGTCTCGGTTTGGCGTGAGCTAAAAAAAAACGAGTCAGCATCCTCCGGCGATACCGTGTGGCCCTCAGCCGCATCAGCAACACAATCAACGCACCTTGATCAGCAGCTCCGTCACGCGTGGGCCGTTCAGACTCTTCTCCGTGGCCGTGTCAACGCCGGCGAGGATGTTGTCGTCGAGGATGTTGACGTTATCGGGCACCGAGTTGCGCGGCAGGATCGCAATCTGCAGATCGATGTTGATTTCCTCGTAGTCAAACGTGATGATGGGCACGATCGCGCCCTCGATCGACACCAAGTTGGTCACCTTCGGGTGCTTGAGGAAAATATCCTTGAGCGACGAGAAGAAATCGTCGCGCGTCACGTGGCGCGGTGCGACGCAAATCGTATCGATATCGGCGCCGGGCTCGTTCACGCCCAGTCGATACGAACCGGAGACGAGAATCTGGCCGCCGGCGTCCGCGGCGACGTCCTCGGGCACGCCCTTGGCGAGACAGACCTGCTTGACCCAGTCGCGGAAGATGCCGCGGAGCTCGGCGAGAATGAGCGAGCGGCGCTGGATGTTCTCGGCCGACTCGGTCGGGAAGTGCTCGTCCATGTACGCGATCAGCTTCTCCGACTGCTCGAGGTCCTTGGGCTCGGGCGGCGTCGAGCGGATCGCCTTGTACGCCTGTTCGAGCACATGGGGTGCGACGGTGAACGTGCCGTTCTGCATGGCTTGAGGAGTTGAAAACGGGGAGGATGGGGAAGTCGAGCACGAGGAATCAATTGAGCGGGTCGGCGGGGGTCGCTGCGCGCGCGGCGGGGGCTTGGAGAACTACTGTTGCGCGAGGTTTCCCCTTTCCTTTCTTCCGTGTGGTCGTGTGCTTTCCCCGCGCTTCGTGGGACGAATGAAAGAGAGTGCACGAGCGCACGACTGTGACCCCGTTTGGTTTCACGCGGCAGAGTGATTGTCACCGACCTGAACGCCAACAAAACCCACCTGTTGCTGCGAGGGGGGGAGGAAAAGAAAAGAAAAGAATAGAAACAAATGAGAGGAAATTGAACTTTTCAATTGGAAGAAGCGATGACGATAGGTAGAAATTATTATATACTATCTCTAATTGGCTGAAAAGGTGGAGGACGATCAAGCTGGATCTTTCTTTCTCGTGGCCAGTCGCGTCCGAAATTCAGGTGCGGATTCCGTCCGAATGCGCAGCGAGAGAGAAATGGGAAATGGAACTCCGAGGGCAAGCAGAAGAGAACTGACGGAAAGTGACGATGGAAAGGGATACATATGTCCATGCCCACGTATACGTGTGCATCCATGCATATCGGGAGTGGAAACTCGCCAGCAGTGGAGAGAAATGGGAATTTTTTTTTTTTTTCATTGTTTTGTGGTGACGGATTGGAAATGGATGCGGACGGAGAGGTGCGGTACGTCCCCATCCCTGACAACTGAGATCCTGTAGATTAGAAGATGGCCAGCTTGACTTCCATGGCGTCGTGCACGCGGAACGAGTGCTCCGGGTTCTCGCTCGGGTCTGCGGGGAGTAAGGACAGTCTTCATGAGATCGCTGCTGCAGTATCAATGAGGCAGTGGTGTGCGACAACGTACCATTCAGGAAGTCAGTGAAATCGATCTCCTCATCGGCGCCCGTGATGGTCTCGAGACCGGCGCGCGAGCTCGGAAGACCTGGCAGACGCTACGGCAGCAAATGGGTTTCAGTATTTACCACACAACAGATCCACGACTCCTGATCACCAAGAGACATACGCCAAACTGTTCCATCACAGCCTTCTCCGTGCGCAGTCGCATGGCCGCGGCCTTGCCGTACACCTGCTCGACCGTCGCCATCTTCAGCTCCCAGTGGTTGCGGCGGTGCTGCGTCGAAGCGCGCGCCAAACGTGAGTATTTCCACTCGAACGAGACCAACCAGCAAGACTGCAGACGTTTCGTACCATGGTCTGGAGCTGCTGCACTGGGTGCACAGGTCGCACGTCCTCGCTGGCGCTGTAGAAGCCGTGGCGAAGCGCATCAGGCGGCGCACGCACGAGCGGGAGGTTGGACGCGTTCTGGAATTCCGTTGCCATCCAAAGCACAGCGACACGCGTCAGCACCATCGTACGACAGGGTCATGCTGTAGGACTCTCCCTCTCTTGCTCTTATAAGCCAACAGAGCAGGGAGGCGCTGCGCGTCTCCCTGGAGACGCGCGATCACCATCTACGCACCATGATGGCGGTCGAGGTTGGAGAGGATTGCTTTCAGGATTTTGGATCTGCCTTCTTCACCCCCTCGGTTTGATAAGCCAGTTTGTAACCACTGCTGTGGGTTTTGGTTTTGGAACTCATGTGTCGGTTAGGAACGATCCGCACCGTTTCCAGGAGCTCGCTCATCTGCAGGCGAATGGAGACGTGATGAAGCGCAAGTCGGGCACGCGCGAGGACGAGTTCGGCTTCAAGACGTCGTCGGGCGTCAACTACAACCAAGTGTTGGACCGTCAGATCGAAGATGAGCGGTTCCAGCGCCAGCGCGCGCTGCGAGAAGGCTCAGCGGTGAGTAACCATAGCCAAGTTCATATTGCCTAGATCTAATGGCATATCATGCTTTGCGGGGCTCTGTCACGGTGGTGTAGCCAGCCCCAGCAGCTCCTGTAGGCCCGAAACCTGGATCTCAGTCGGCCACGATGGACGCTGTGATGCGGATGCTCACGGGGAAGGAGGAGCGCACGATCGCAGACCGTATTTCGGATCCGAACCGACCGACATGGGAACAGTACAAGAAGGAAAATGCCGACAAGTTAGATCTGACCGATGATGGCGCCAAGGAAATGCGAGAGTACCGCAAGAAGCTCGATGCGGCGCGCGAAAAGGTGGGGACACAAGAGTCTCATTATGAAGACGAGTGGGTATGACTGATGATCCGTGGATACTACTTCGTACTTCTTCGTACTTCTGGTGACGCGCAGGCGCTGGGCAAACGCAGCAGTAGCAGCTCCAAGAAAAGCAAGAAGCACAAGCGTTCATACTCTTCGTCTTCGAGTAGCAGCGATAGCGACAGTGGCAGCGACGATGGCTCACGACGCCGGTCATCGTCCAAGAAGTCCAGAAGGAAGAGCAAGTACGTGTCCGCCGTCGTCGTTCGTCAATGATCCAAACATTGGAGACACACCGTCCTCTTGCTTAAACCCGGCGCTGACTTATAGAAATGAATCATCTGCATGTGTCTGTCTGTACGCAGGAAGAGCCGCAAGCGTCGCCGTGCGTCCTCCTCGGACTCGGACTCGAGCGACAGCGACTCGGAGGCCTCGGATTCCGACCGCGACGGCGACAGGAAGCGCAGCTCGCGCAAGCACAGCAAGAAGTCGTATAAGAAGAGCAAGAAGAAGTCCCACAAGAAGCGGAAGTCGGCCAAGGAGGCCGGTGAGCACTCACCGTCGCCCGTGCGCTTGTCGTCGTTCCTCCAGGGCGGCTCGGACTCGGACTGATGCCATCCCAGAAAAGTGCTTTTCTATTACCTAGAATGTGGATACTACAAAATAGAGGTCCATGGGGCGCTAATCTTGGCATCTCATCCATCGTCGCCTTGTGGGGATCCAAAGTGAGGAAGAGAGGTCATGCCATTTTCCCGTGTCACTCGGAGAACGGCGCGCTGCCGCGTGCGACGACAATGGACAATGACGCGAGTGCAGAGACTGGAGATGCGTCGCCGACGGTGATCCACGCCAAGCGCACGGCGTTCATGCAGCTTCTGAGGTCGGGCGTGCGCGAGAAGCTGCAGCACGGCAGCGCAGTGGATGAGGATGCGGCGGCGGCACCGCACGGCGCGTGGCAGGCGCTCGCGTGGCGCAACGCGTACGCGCTGGAGCCGTTCTTCGAAGAGACGCTATGCGGGCGGCCGCTGCGCGTGAAGCAGCTACTGCAGGGAGAGCTCACGGGCTTTGGCACGGGCCTCACGGTGTGGCCCGCGGCGTGTCTGCTGCTCAAGCATTTGGAGTGGCGCTTCGCGATCCAGCGTGGAGACGATGCCGGCTGCGCGACCCTCGATGGGAAACTGGTCGTGGAGCTTGGCAGTGGCACGGGGGCGGTGGGGGTCGCCGCGGCCATGCTGGGCGCCGCGCGGGTCGTGGTCACCGATATCCAGAAGCTGCTCTTCCTCATGGAGACCAATGCTCAGACGGCCCAGGAGATCTGCGGCGGCCACCTCCACATTGACGTCGAAGCGTACGACTGGGGAGCACCACCCAGTGACCGGCTGCTGCATGGAGACGGCAGGAAGCCGGACGTCGTGCTCATCTCGGACTGCATCCTCCCCAAGCTTTACCCCATTGAGCCGCTCGTGGACGCGCTCGACCAGCTCTGCGGTCCGCACACGACCGTCCTCATCAGCTACGAGCCGCGGTACTACGAACACTTTGACCCGAAGATCAAGTTCTGGCATCTTCTCGGCGCAAAGGGCTTCGACATCCGAGAGATCGAGCATGCAATGTACCACCCGCACTACCACGCAGACGACATCGAGGTCTGGGAGGCGCAGCGTCGAGCATGAGAGGCGTCAGCTTTCGCACGGAACGTTATATTCCACTCACATCAAATATACAATGGCAAAATACCGTCAGCAATCTTCTCCGTATACGACGATGGTGTTCGCCATCTACCTCGCTGTCGGAGGTCGCGCCGCCGCCTGCAGCGCGAGACAGTGGAGGTCCTCGTGTCGCACTGCGGTCTCCGCTGGAACTTCAATGTGCTGCGTGTGCAAGAAGTGGTGGAGACCGTCCGTCGAGAGAAGGGAGCACAGTACATCCATCTGAGCTCGCTCTACAGAGAGCGAGCGTGCTCGTGACTCCGTCGATGATACACCCGCGTCCTTTAAGTGGTTGTGGATCGGTGTGTCGGCATCATCTTCGTCGCCGTCGCCGAAGAAGCCGCCACTGATCATGCCGCCGCCAGCTGCAGTACTCGTTGCGGCATCCAATTCGCCCTCGTGCATCGCAATGATCGTCTTCTTTGCCGGCTCGCGCACGGTATCGTCTTCAGATTCGAGCAGCTGCTCGAGCTGAAAGGCGTCGCTTTCCGTGAGCGATCCGGCGTTGACGAGATACTCGATCTGGGCACGCAGCACAATCAGCTCAGAGTGACCAAGACGTCTCGCCGTTTCGTCGATGGGGGGAGAGTTTGCAGATCTCATCGATTCCCACTTGAACAACGCCTGGACAGTGGGGTATAACGCCGAGTCTACACTCGCCAGGAAACTCGTCGTCGATGCAGGAAGCGCCGAGTTGCGGTAAGAGAAGTACGACGTGTAGCTTCGCCACCAGCTTTCTTGTTCGACATCGACAACTTCATTGTTCTTCATCGCCTCTTCCTCCTCGAGCTTGCGCATCGTCCTCGCAGCCTCCGTACTCACCCACTCCCAGAACATTGGCCACGCGACGGGGCCTTCAAAACGATCGTCTTGAATCACCGAGAGCACGCCTTGGTACCCACTCTCCGACACTACTCCAGACGCTTCGTAGAGCTTCGAGATGATCTTGATGCAGTCCGCCTTCTGAATCTCACCCGACCCGCTGGGATCGTACTCGTTGAAAAGGATGCGCGCTCCCAATTCGAGGCGATCGATCTGCTCCTTTGCCGTCTTGTAGCTCGTGAAGTAGGACGCGGTGTACCCGTCGTAGGCTTTAGACCCCGCGAAGAAGCCCAGCATTCCACCGACGACTGCTGCTCCTGTCGCCGCGACGACGCCCACAGGGCCGGTGATTCCCACACCCGTCCAAAACCCAACCGCCGATGCTACGCCGTACGCACCGAGACTAGCGCCGGCAGCTGCCGCTGTGCCACTCGCAATGTGTTGCCCCGCTTTTAGTCGGAAGTCGCGCATCATCAGTCGTTCGCTGGTTGTGGACAGCACGCCCATATTCCTCCGCTCTGTCTGCTTCTGGCGATAGTCGTAGTAGTCCTTGCCAATGTCGACCAGAATGGACGCAATTGTGAGCGGGGCAGCCACAGCTCCGCCCAGTGCGGTTGACGCTCGCGACATTCCCTTCGCGATGACGACGCCGCCTGCCGCACGGAGACCGCTGTCCAACGCACCATCTTTGCCGGCTCTTACCAGCCCGCGAATCGAGCTCTCCTTCGGGCTCTTCACGAGACCCAGTCGCTCCACGACATGCGCAGACAGCACTTCACGTTTCGCCTCCATGGTTTGCTTCGCACTCACCACTACTTGAGACGCGCCACGCTGAATGTCAGTCTTCTGGATGAAGCCAACACTCGACCACTCGAACCGGATGGCAGCAGAAGACTCGCCAACGCGCCAATCTTCTACGGTGCCGAGACCGAAAGGCGTGACCACAGCTGAGCCCACAGGGTACTCGAAGGCACGCATCTTCTCTTCTTCTTGGGCAATCTTGTCCTCCTCCGATATAAAGGTGTTGGGTGATGGTGGCTCGAGCGCGGGATTGAAGAGTGTCGCGATCTGCTCCGCGATATCCACGCAGTCGAAAAATTCGTCTTCCGCAAAGGCCTGCAGCTTCGCCTCCTCGTAGCCTGTCAAGCACTCGAAGAACTCGTCTGCAATGGCGTCATCCTCTTCATCTTCCCGAGCAACGATCGCACCACTCGTATCTCGGACCACCATCGCAGACTCTCCGCCTTCTGCAGTCGCCACCGTCGCGACTGTGGCTGTTGTCGACTCACCATTTGAACGCCCAGCCTCCAAGTGTTGGGTCGACGGCTTAATACGCTTATGCGCTCGGTGGTCGTCCATCAGCAAGAGCAAATACTCGCCCGGCATGTTACGCACTGCATCGGCCTGCATATGCCGCTTCGAGCTGTCCGAGTACTGGTTCCACGCGGTCACAGCCAGCGCAACGCTGGCACCGACGACGACCGCACCGCCAAGCACAGACACAGTCTTCATGCCAGTCGCTGCAGCTCGCGTGTTGACATCCTGGTTCCCAATCGCAGGGGCTGCGATGTCACCGGGAAGGATATCTTCAGGGTTGACATACATGATGCTTTCTTGCTGCTCGGCGCCGATCCCAACCTTCCGAGCCACGCGGATACGGTCTGGAGCGAACACGTTGTTGTGGTTGTTCGGCACCAAACCGTTGTTGGTCATGAGCGGATCCACGCGTCGAATTCTCGCCTGACCAACGGCGCTCGAGCTGGACGACGTGAAGCGAGAAGTGACGTGGGACACGGCACCCGTCGCGCCGTCGAGTACATCACGGAACGTCGAGATCGCTTCATCCAGCGTCGTCCCGTGCACGGTTCCCTGGCGGAAAAATTCTTCCGTCCAGCTCGGCCCTTGCGAGAGATGTGCATCGTACGCTGCTCTCGCCTCGGCATCCGACAGCACCTCGTACGACTCGGCCAGCAGCTTGAACACTTGTTCGGCCATGTCTTTCTCGCGGGGGTTCACCGCACTCGACCACCGATCGGGGTGCCACTTGAGCGCGAGCGTCTTGTACGCCGAGCGAATCTGGCGCGACGTGGCGTCCCGCGACACGCCAAGCCGCTCGTAATAGTTCATGCTCTCGTTGATCTGGATCGACGTCGATCGCCGCGCGACGGCATCCACGTACGCACTCATGAGGTGCTGCAGAATGGAGTTCCCCGTGAGCGTTGTCGTCGCGGCGTCGTCTTCTTGCAGCTCACGCAGCACCTTCGCCGCGTCCGAGAGCAGTTTGAAGTCCTTGCTGTTCTTCTTGAGAAACAAGTACGTGCCGCACGGCGCGTACTGGTAGTCGAGCTCTTTGACCACGTTCAGCTCGCGAAACTTGTGGAACGTGTTCTGCAAAATGTTCATGCTCATCGTGATGTACGCCGATGTCACGCTGCCCAAGCCCGCGCCGGCGGCCTTCTCGGCGCCCATGCCGACAAACACGCTCTGCATCTGCGCCGGCAGCAGCCTCAGCAGCGTCTTTGTGGCCTTTGTGATCGTCAAGAACCGCTCCGTGGTCTTGGTTACCATCGCGGCCGACTGTGCGACGTTGAGAATGCCCGGGATACAATCAAACTCATTCACGAGCGTGACGAGCCGCTTCGTCAGCCCCAAAGCGCCCAAGTAATTGTGCAGCGCGTGGGAGCTGATATACGGCGAGCCAAAGCCCATGGCCATGACATGCGGCAATGTGTGCAACACCTCGTCCATGGGGAACTGCTGCCACAGGTCGCACGGGTCGCTCAGTGCGGTCGTCGTCGTGGTCGAGGCCGCGTCGCCCTGCTGCTTGCCCCTCGCGAGGTCGCGCTTGCGCGCCTCGACGTCATGCCGCTCGAGTGCCTGGCAAAGTTTCACGGGCAGTTGCTGGTACACGAGCTCGCACAGCGCGAGCTGCGCGATGCTGCCGGCGATCGAGTGGCCGCAGAGCAGCAGCGTCTTGTTGCGCACGCGCGCGTGGCGGTAGAGCGCCAGCAGATCGAGCTGCTGCGCGCGCTTCCAGAACGGCAGGTGGATGCGCGCGCCGCCGTACCGGTACACGTACGGCTGCGAGAGCGGCACGGTCGAGCCCAGCACAGCCTCGACAATGTCGCCCGTGTTGGTCGCGCGCACGGCGCAGATCACGGCGCTCTCCGACTCGACGATGGCACACTTGGCGTTAAACTCGATCGCCGGCAGCTGGAGACGGTGCGGCAGCGGAGAGGTGCGAATAAACGCCTCGAGCTCGCGCCGCGATGCCTCTCGCTCGCCCGCCGGCGTCGGCGCGGTCGAGGAGGCGTTGCTACGCGAGTTGGCGGCGATGGCGGCGCACAAAACGGCCGCGCTCAGCAGCTCCGTCTCGCTGGAGACCGCGCCGCACCACCAGGAGGACGCCGACGCGCCGCTCTCTCCGATGGTGCCATTCGTTACGCGTGGATCGCCGCCGTTCGCGCGGGAGGGCGCTTCGCGTGAGCCCATGCTCGTGGGATTTTCCCGAAGTGTATCCGAGATACTTCGAATTGACTCGGTTTCTTTCCCGAAGCCGAGCGGTGACGCGCGACGTTGCGAAAAGGCAACTTGGGCAGCAAAGAGAAAACCAGAGGTGTTACCGTAGACCACTTATATACAAGGAATTTGATGTTGGGTATGCTACGAAAGCTTATGTTGGGCTGAGTAAGGTGGGGTACTATTAAGCTAGAGGTCGCGTGGCCGCCGGGGGGGGGCACAATTGGCGGCACAGGTTCCGCTCATGCCCTCTTGTGTGTCGCCCCGCGAGAAGCTCCACAGTGTGGTGAATGGTGCCGAGCCCCTACGCGCTGGCCAACGGACCCGTAGAGAGACAGCACAGGCAGAGAGAGAGTATGGCGGCCACGACGACCGCGGCCTTCGACCAGCTCAAGCGCGAGAGCCTGCGCAAGCTGCGCGACATGGAGGACAAGAGCCCCAAGGGCAGCGTCGACGCGCCGATCGTCGACATGATCCGCATGGTCAATGACCACCCGCACTACGTACGTAGACCTACTGCCGTCAGGGGACGGGGGGGGCGGATATCTGTATACTGACAGTAAGAGATTATTCGTGTTATAGGTCACGAGCAGCTCGTGTTCCGGGCGGATCGCGGTCTTCCGCGGCGTGCCAGCCGGCACGGCTGGCGGCCCGTCAGCGGACACCGAGGAGACGCCAGGGGCAGCGTCCTCCTCCGACCATTTGATCACCAAGGGTGGCAAGTGGCTGCTGGCCGAGCACGCGACGGTGACGATGGAGCAGCTGCGCGCCGCGCTCGCAGAGAGTTCGGAGGCGAACGCTATGGCGAGTAACATGGTCATTTTCAAGCACGAGCCGTTCATCATGCACGTCGTGTGCCGCAACATCGACGCCGCGAAGGAGCTGCTGCAGTGCGGCATCTCGTGCGGCTTCCGCGAGTCGGGCGTCGTGCTCGGCAACAAGAAGATCATGTGTGCGATCCGCACGACCGCCAACGCCATGGAGATCCCACTCGGCCGGTCCGTGGACGACATCCTCGTGAGCGACGAGTACTTGCAGTGGATCCTCGACATCGCAAACGAAAAATTCGCTGCGAACCGCAAGAAGACGGATCAACTGTGGGCGGCCTTCCAGAAGCGGTTCCTCGGACCACCCAGCAATTCGAACGGCGGCGGCAAACCGGACGCCGGCAGCGCGGTCGCCAAGCGCGCGCCAAGCACCGTGTCGCTGCGTCGGTGTCGAGCACTGCCCGTCACAGAGAACGTGCGCCTGCTGCAGCGCGTGGGCCACTCGAGCGTCCACCACAACAACGAGGTCTACGTGTTCGGCGGCCAGGGGCAGGCCACGTCGGGAACGTCGTCCCGGTTGTCCGATCTCGTCGTCGTGTCGTCTAATGGCGATGAGCATACCGCCCGCACGGTCGAGACCAATGGCGAGGCTCCGTCTCCACGGATGCACCACTCGGCGATCACCGTGAATGCGAAAATGGTGGTTTTCGGTGGTCGCGCCGGCCCGCTCAAGTGCTTTGACGATGTGCACACGTTCGATTTTTCCTCGCAGAGCTGGACGGAGCTGTCCGTCGGCGGCGACAAGCGGCCGGCCGCGCGGTGGAAGCACTCCTGCAGCGTCGGTACGTCGGATTGTGCTGATGGTCGGAAGCGTGTTAGCTGGCTTTTTCTGACCCGTTCGCTGCCCTCCGTGGCTTGGTGTTCTTGCTGTGTAGTCGAGACGACGATGTACGTGTACGGCGGGCGTGATGCGTCCACAGTGTTCAGCGATCTGTTCGCGCTCGACCTGGCGGAGCCAGAGCTCAAGTGGCGCAAGATCGGTGCGTTCTGCCCGCGTCCGTGAGCGCTTTCTTCGTTGTGAATCGCTGTGTTCTGACCAGTTCGTTGTAATATTCGGGTAGAGTGTCCAGAGATTCGGCCACCCGCGCGCTTTGACCACGTCGGCGTCGCGCTGCCGACGACCCAGCAACTGCTCATCTGGGGTGGACTCGCGTCGCTCGACCAGACGTCGATGGCGGACGATGGACGGCGCGACGTATGCTGGCTGTTTGACATTGCGAGCAGCACGTGGCAACAGTGCAGCATCAAGAACGCCGAGCAGGGCCCCGCGGCGGGCCTGTTCGGCGTCGCCGCGTGCTCTATTGAAGGAGGTGCCCACGTCGTCATCAGCGGCGGCACGAGCGCGTCCAGCACGACGGAGACCAACAAGGCGTCGCCCCAGAAGATCTACTCGCTGAGCACGACGACGATGGAGTGGCAGCTGCTCGGCTCGGTCGACAGCAACAACATGAACAGCGAGCACCACGCGCGCGCGGCGCTCGTGTACTCTACGAGTACGTGGCTGCCCGCTCGCAGCGAGTTGCTCGTGATCGGCGGCGGCTTCCAAGTGTTTGGCTTTGGCCAATGCTACTCGTCGTCGTTTGCGTGCGACCTCGTGGTCGTCCACAAGGGTGGATCTTCTGCGAAGACGCCAGAGGCGGCCCCGGCGGAGAGTGTTGTGCGCGGCGCGTCGACGACCTCAGAGGAGAATGGGGGAGAGGTGGCGGCGGCTGCGCTGGAGTCATCGCAACCACTGGGCGTGCTCGCTGAGAAGACCCACGTCAAGGCCGTCAAGACGCTGCTCGAGGCCGCCCGGGTGTACGACAAGTCGCGGCGCGTCCACGTCGTGCCAGACCGCCACGTCGGCCCGAGCGAGAGCCCGGCGTTTTTGCTCCCCGTGACGGCGGCCTTTGCGGATGCGCGTGCCGCAAGCGAGGAGCTCGCGGCGCTCGAGGTCGTGGTGGACGAGGATTCGTACGGTAACAAGTTTGGCAAGGCGACCGGCTCGAACCGCAACGACGTCGTGCGGTTAACCGTCGAGAGCTTTGCGAAGCTCCACACGTTGCCCGAAGAGTTCATCAAGGCGATCCCGGAGCGGTACGAGTTTGTGGGTGACGTGCTGCTCGTGCCGCGCAACACGTTTGTCGAACCCGAGTGGGCGCCGCTGGCGCCGCAGATGTGGAAGGCCGTGTGCGAGGCCACGACGCCGCGGCTCTCGCGCGTCGCGCGCAAGGCCTTTATCGACCCGAGCGAGAAGCGCCAGAGCCACGTGGAGCTGCTCTACGTGGACGCCGCGGCGATTCAGTCGTCGCGCCCGGGCGAGCACGGCTGGGTCGAAGTGCGCGAGAACGGCATCACGTACGGCTGGGACCTCACCAAGGTCATGTTCTCGTCGGGCAACGTTACGGAGAAGGCGCGCATGGGCAGCATCGGTTGCCAGGGCGACGTGATCGTGGACTTGTTCTGCGGCATCGGCTACTACGTCGTGCCGTTCCTCGTCCACGGCGGTGCGGCGTTTGTCCACGCATGCGAGTGGAACCCGGACTCGGTGGACGCGCTCAAGTTCAATCTCGCGCGCAACCACGTGGCCCACAAGTGCGCGATCTACGAGGGCGACAATCAGCTCCACGCGCCGACGATCGGCGCCGTCGCAGACCGCGTCAACCTCGGGCTGCTGCCCACGAGCGAGAAGGCGTGGCCGCTCGCGGCGCAGGTGCTCAAGCCCGCAGGCGGCTGGCTGCACGTGCACGACAACGTGGCCGTGGAGGACCGCGAGACGTGGGAGCAGCACGTCGTCGCGACCATCAAGGCGCTGGGGGAGACGAACGGCAAGCACTGGCGCGTCACGTGCGAGCACGTGGAGAAGGTCAAATCGTACGCGCCCAAGGTCCACCACTTGGTCGCGGACATTCGGTGTGTAGCCATCTCGGACTGAAGGGCAAAAGGAGAAAACAATACCCCCGGGGGGGATACGAGAAAAATACATAGAGCTGCGATATATAACACCAGATTCTCGAATTTTAGAAAACGATGGACGACACGTGATACAGTACCTGTTCAGTATTGAAACACCGTTATTAATACTGGAAAGAGCTCTCGAACGTTCACTCCCAGACGCGCAAGGCAAGTTGCAGAGAACACTGCGAACGCACGATGGTGCTGGCGATGCGGGCGACGCGCGTAGCGGCTACGCTGCGCAGTGTGCGTGCAATGAGCGCGTTGAGCGGCGTCCACAGCGAGGCCACGCAGGTGCCGCTGGTGACTAATGCAGTGCAGGTGGGGAAACGCCAGGTTGGTGTGCGATTTGGATCTTTTGGCACATCTGAGTCGTGTGAAAATGGTCCGCAGGGTGCGATTTTGCGTCACGCGCTGCAGAATCAATGGCGTGAAGGGAGCTCTGGCTTGCTGGGGCTTGCTGTCGCGGGCGCTGCGCTGGGGGCGGCGGCCGTCGCGTCTGAGGCAGCGAAATGCGAGAAATCCGAGGAGAAGGTTGGTGCATATCTTCCAATCTCCCAATAGCATCACGTTGATTTCTCACTGTGAGTGCTTTGTGCGTTCTTCTATGCAGCCACTGGATTACGCAGAGGTCGTCGAGTTGCTGCGCGAGCAAGTGTCGGAGTTCCGCGCGACGCTCAAGAGCACCGAGTCGCGGATCCCCAAGTCGTTCCCGATCCAGAAGATTGCGATCTCGCGGACCCACGCGCCGAATGGGGTCTCGACGATCCGTATCGAGTTTGTGTGCCCGCCCTTTGTCGACCAGGAGGCGATCCTCGGGCGGTTCCTGCTGGGTCTTCAGAGGAAGAAAAGCAAGCAGCCGCCGATCGAGGTCGTCGCCGTGCAGTCGAGCGAGGCCGACAAGAAGTCGATTGTCGAGTCGTACGACCAGCCGTCCGTGAACTATCTGTACACGAGCGGCCACGGATCGTTCCAGTTCCTGCGGGACACGTCGATGCAGGGAAACAAAGGCACCAAGTTTGTGTACTACAAGGACGAGTTCCTGACGCCAGGCGAGATCGAGGCCGTCGTGGAGGCGTACAAGGAGCTGTACTCGTACCCGAACGTGCACGCGTATTTCAAGTTTGAGCGCGACAAGAACCGTCGCAAGATCCTCGTGGATCGCGGACAGAAGACGCCGACGATGAACGGGCCCGCGGGTTCCAAGGACGAAGCGATCCAGCAGCTGCAAGGGCTTGGGATCGACGTGTTCGAGCCCAACGATGGAGAGGACGCGCTGAACTGGGACAGCCTGGTCAGTTTTGGTGAAGGGTGCGTTTGATCTCGCTCATGCACGGTCGCGCTAACGCTTTGTGGTGACACCGTAGGCTGGCTATGACGACGTGAAGCTGGAGATCGAAGATACGGTCGTCTTGGCGCTGCAGAACCCCGAGCTGTACGACCAGATCGCGCGCAAGACGCGCTGCAGATACGAGAGCAACCGCCCGCGTGCTGTGCTGTTCGAAGGGCCCCCGGGCACGGGTAAGACGTTGAGTGCGCGGATCATTGCCCAGCAAGCGGGTATCCCGATGATCCACATTCCGATCGAGAGCGTCGTGTCGAAATGGTACGGCGATAGCGAAAAGAAGATGTCGGCGATCTTCGACGCGTGCGAGAAGTTTGACGGCGCGATCATTTTCATTGACGAGGTTTGTGTGCTGAGGCTTTTGACGATGCCAAGACGTACGTGTCACTGACTGACCGCACGTGAGTTGCTCGCAGATTGATGCTTTGGCGGGTGATCGATCGGGCGGCACGATGCACGAGGCGTCTCGACGCATCTTGTCCGTCTTGCTGCAAAAGGTCGAGGGCTTTGCGTCGGCGAAGAAGACAACTGTCGTGTGCGCGACGAACCGGTGAGACATTGAAACGTCTGCTGCCCGCGTTGCCTCCATACCTGAGTACTGACCGCGTGGCTGGGTTGATATTTTAGCAAGCAAGATCTTGACTCGGCATTGATCAGTCGTTTCGATCTGAGTATCCGCTATGACCTTCCCAATGAGCGGACTCGCAACGCCGTGTTTGCTCGGTACGAATGTCTCCGTTCTGTGCTGATCGAAGACTGGAGCCTGACGGATGTTGGGGCCTTTGTTGCGGTTTGGACAGATACGCAAAGCAGCTCAAGGACGATGAGCTCGGGCAACTAGCTGGCATCTCCAGTGGCTTATCGTGCCGAGACATCAAGGAGGTGCGTTGCGACTGCAACTCTACATGCGGGTACCGTGGCTATGAACTCATGGCCTGCTTAGATCTGCGAGTATGCCGAACGTAAGTGGGCCTCCAAGATGCTGAAGAAGGAAGTCACGGAAGAACTGCCACCACTTCAAGCCTACATGGAGGCAACGAAAGTTCACGCCATGGGAATCAGTGCGCAGGGACGTCAAGGAGAGATCTACGAGGCGTAGATGGATCACTCGGGAATGGGGCCTCGATCGGTTAATCAATTTTGAGTGTGGATTTGATGAGGCTAGTCGACGCTCATGCTGTTCACTTCCGCAAGAGACGTCACCTCCTGATATTGCTGATGGAGATCTTTCGCTAAGTCCGTGAGAGATGAGCCCACACTTTCTGAAAACCAGTAGTATCAGAGTCTACTTCAATACACGGTCATGTCGTGGGCTGAAAAGACTTCTTACCAAGTATTGCAAGCGCCATTTTCATGAACTTGTGAGACTCGTCGAAAGATCGGTTTCGATGTTTCTGTACCCCCTACGAGTAACAGAAGCCCGTCAAAACGGTACCAACGTAGGCTTGGCGTAAGTGACAAACAATGGCGCCTACCATGTTCCATGCCTTGGAGACAAACCACTCGGCCTCAAGGGGTGGGATCTTGATGTCCACGCTCGCTTCTAGCTGAATAAGTTGCTCGAACCACTGTAGAGAGTCCTTGCAAGGGGCGAGGACGATCAGGCGACGAAAAAGGTAGCACAATTGAGCTGTATCGATAGCGTCGCCTTGAAGCTGCAGCTGAAGACTGATGTATGGTTAGACATGTTAGATTTGAAACCGTTTTGTTTCAGGTCACATTACCCGTGTTTGAACATGCCACAAGCAAGTTCGCGATATTTTGCTCGGACCTTGCAGTAGACGATGAGTAAGAGTCGGCATGTCATTGCGCAGAACGAATAAACTCACTCCCTGAGCTTCATCATATCTTGCTGCCTGCAATATCAAATCTAAAGAAGGAAATGGTACGCATATGAAAGAGAAACTAGTCTGCAGTCGTTTAGGCATTCCCTCACCTCCAAACTCGATGCAGTTGCTGGCATGTTTGAGCGCCATTGACTGGCACATGGCTTGGAGTGCAACGATATCTGAATCGTACAGCCTCAGCCTCACAGCAAGCTCCGCTCTTCCCTGCAGTCACACCGTCAGCACGGCTCAGATGTAGATAAAGCAAGAGATCAAACCAGAAAGTCTTCGTGGCCGCTCTCGTTATCACAAAGCGTTTTGATCCGTGCAATTAGCGCCAGGACGTCGCCCAAATGCGCAGCATCCAACGAATCAAATGCCATCATTTGTAAGCTGAGTGCAGCAAGCAAGCACTCCCGCTCACATTTGGAAATGGGGCAGCCATCGCCAAGGAGTCGTTTAGCTTGAACTGCGATATCCGCCGCCTTAACAAACATAATCGCCCGGTTGCAACTGCGGGCCACATTGAAGCTATCGCAAGCAAAACTATTAGTGTGGCAAATCGCGCACGAGCTCCACATTGATCATCACTTACCTGGTGGTATAAAACCACAAGAAGACAGACTGGGATGCGAACTCGTTTAACGCAGCGGGGCTTTGCAGTGCGGATGCTTGAACAAACATATCCGCATACTTCAGCACGATGGTTGCTGATGAATTCGGCGATGTGATCGAGTCTTCGTTCGCTCTACTGCCTGCCGTCTCAGTTCTCAGGGCGAGCTGAGCGGTGTTCTGCAATAGCAAGCCGAAGGGTAGCCCTTGAACAGAATCGTGACGCTCGACGGTGATGCTGCATAGCTCCTCCATGACCATCAAGCAGACGTGCTCTCGTCCTGCTGTATGAGCAGCGTAGCCGAACGCGACGAGATCCTCCAACTCAAAATCTTCTCTTTCGCAAAGATCTCGGACCAGCATATTGGCTGATTCACTGTTTTCCTCGTCTGATTGAAGCGAAGCTTCAAAGAGAGACAGCATCGATGGCTTAGACGGGTCAGCTTGTAGAGCTTGGTTGGCCCACTTCCACCCTTCGGAAGTGCGACCCATCTTGAGGCACGCTGCAGCAGTTATCCTACATTGTGTACTTGATCAGTCACTTGTTAGGAGTGACACATACGTCATACATCTCACCTCTTGAAGCCTGCCAACTCTTGAGGCGACCGAGATAACTGAATGCCGAGATCAGCCCATGCTTGGCATTCCTAAATACATGGTAAGATGTCGAGCGTACCATCCTGACTGCACAACGCGATTGTATCTCACCTCATACGCACACTCATTGAGGGCGGTCTGTGCCGAATCCAGTATTGTTTGTCGAATACGCGAGGTTGTCTGCTCCGCTTGTACTCTCCCATCACTGAAAGCATGAAAAAAGCTATCATGTCAGTGAGCAGTGGTAACCAGCGTAGCACCTCGGGAATGTACCTTGGTATGTTCCTGATCTCTTCTCCTATACGTTTCAATTCAGTAATCGAATGCTCACGGTGTTGTTGTAGTTTCGAACGTGCAAGACAGCATGCTAGGTCCAACGCGATCTCAAGAACGTGGTCTCCGTAATGGCGCTCGAGCTGTCGATAAACTTGGATCGATTCATCACTGAGTGCACAAGCCTCGACAAACATTCGTGCTCCAGCGATTGATGAAGCGAAGTCATCCCGCTGGAAGAGGTGCTTCAGGGTAATGCTGGCCTTCTCGATTAGATTTTGCTGGAGGTAGAGCTTCATCATCAGAAGCAGAGATGCAGAATCTCTGTCAGCACCGAGCAAAGCGAAGCACGCCTCTGCCTTTTCAACATCTCCGAGATACCCGAGTGAAACCAGCAAGCTCACGAGGAATCTGCGCTTGAACGAAACAACAAATGGTCCTTCCATCGCATCTTGAGTACTCTCCAAAACGTCACAAAGCCGGAGTGCCTCTTCAGCGAGCGCGACGAGATCAACATGACGTTCACAACGACTCCACTCATCCACCAGATCGCGGATGAGCTCGAGAAGTCGTTCGCCGTTACCAGACATGTAGGGGAGCAGCATCTGGAGTTCGTGGATTGTCTCAATGATGACGGGCGCGGCGACTTCACGGTCAGACGAAAAAGATTGAAGAAGCCGCACAGCCTGAACTCGATCGACGCAGAAGTCCCAGAGGTCTTGGAGAACCTCCTCGAGCTCGACACCTTCCTTGAACCTTGTCAAACATGCCAATCCCACCCGGCCCCATATGACATTCGACTGGTCAAGAGCATCCTTCGCGAGGGTGAGGTACTCAAGGCACTTCGTGCTATCCTTTGTTGCCGTCTCCAGGAGAAGAGAGCCAACACGCCCATACGAACGGAGTACGTCCAAGCAGTCATCAACGAAAGTGCTCTGGTCTCGCGTGTGTCCAGCTTCACTCTTGCCGCTCTTCGTGCACGAGAGCGCTAAACCCATGACACGAGCTGCCATGAATCTCAGAAAGAGGACGGGGAATCGTGTACCTTCCACATCGGCGGCCTTGCCGTCTTCAATCGTTCCCTGGAAGCTCTTGAACGCCTTCCGGGCAGCATTGTAAAGTACGATCCCGGTCTCCATCAGTTGCTCCGCCGGTAACACAATAACACGTTGCGAAGCCATGCTCTCAACGATGGTGTGAAGTGTCTTGGCATCCTCTTCTACGACTTGGACCGCCGCATGCACGGCACAGCTCCCTTCTCGTCGTTGTCGCGGAAAAGTTTCGCGCAACACCGCGGCCAATCTCTCCAATGACGCCACCGCTTTCTCCACGCTCTCCACGACGCCGACTCTCGGCGCGTTCTCCATCGCTTGAACCGCACACGCTGATCGCCCTCAGCCAGGTGCTCGCTTTGGCGTTCTCCGCGCGAGTTGCCTTTTGCCGCCCCAACTTTTCCGCGCAAGAAATCCGGTGTGACCATCATTCTCGCACTTCAATCACTCTTGAAACCTAATACTGGGCCAAAAACACATTTATTCTGGAAATCGACTTGGACGGGACTATGCTGGAAATTTGATGCAACGTGTCTTCCCATTACCGAGAGGTGAGGATCAAACGAAATGGGGATCCCGCGCGTGTTGCGATGTGCCGTCGCGGTGCTCAGCGTGGGCGTCGCTGTGTGTTGTGCTGCACCGAGAGTGGATATTCGTGTGATCCAGCGCCCGCGGCCCGAGGCCGACACGCCGGGCGAAGTCTGGCCGGTTCCCTTCCGCGCGCCGGCGGACCCTACTGGTTAGTCGGCGGGTCAAGCGATGGGCTCGTTGTGCTGCAACGCCAGTGTTTGAAGGCAATTTGGTTGGTCTTGCAGGTCCCTTCTCGTCGGCAAATGTGGATTCGATTGGGTGTATGAACGACATTGCGGCGGAGATTGATGGCCAAAGGTGCGTCACTACGAAGACATTTTGCGAGGAATGCGACGGCTGATAACCGTCTCGTGTTCTTCTATCAGCGTGTTGATCAACCTGTGTCACCTCAAGAACATCACATTCATCCCAGCACCCGCCGCTGTCTCCGAGGAAGCGCAGATGGTCGACGGCTCGGACTCCGGTGAGGGTACTGAGGTGGGGGTAGGCAATTCGAATGCTGGCGGCGAGGAACCGGGGAAGGCTGCCCACCAAGCGTACGTCTTTCTGCGGCGCACTCATCGACCGCGCTGCGTCGAACCGTGATCTGACGTATTGCTACGATTTAGCATTTTGCGCAGACTGAACATCAAATCGAATGTCCTGTCGACTGAACCGGTCCCATCATCGCGCAAGATCCTCGGGTACGTGTGTCGTCGCCTTGGTGTTTATACAGCAGCCGTCGACGCTGATGTATGCTTCTTCGGTATGTGCTTCAGCATTTTCCGTGGGTGGAAGATCGATCCGATCTACAAAAAGTTCAAGTATGCCGTCTACGACGATGGAGACACATGCGGCGAATACAACAGCGAGCGGTTCTCGGTCATGGTCGAGCTCGTGCGCGCGACCCAGAGTGATGCGACGCCACGTGTGTTCGATTTTCGGAAACTCTCGTCGTGCTCCTATGCGTTGCGCGTGGAGGTTTTCGTGTCGGAGTATGAGTTAGCCGCCTCGAGCGGCATCCAGACACCTGGTGTTCTGGACGTCAGCGACGCGGACGAGATGCTGCCTCAGATCTGCGGAGAGATGAAGTGCCAGTACAGCCACGTGGCGGGGCGTGTTGATGTCGTCAAGGAAGAAATCGAGTCTCTCGAAAAATCGCTGACAGAGCTCGTTTCATCGGACTCGACGTCTGTCGCGGCTCTCAGTGTGTCGGCAGCGACGTCAATTATCAAGTCGTCAACCGACGTTATGGAAAAATCGCTCGAGCTCCTGCACTCGATCGAGCAGCTAGAGAAGGCTGCGCACGATGCTCGAGCTACCGCGGCTCAAGCAGCGGCTGCGACTTCTGGAGTTGCGCATAGTGACGTCATGGCGACGAGTTAGAAGGGTTCAAAGGATGCTTTGTCGGCCGTTGTGTGTAGCCAGAGCCCAGATCGCTCAAGCGTAGGGAGAGGACAAAAATAAATCGCCAGCGATTATGTGGGATTCCTTGGACCTCATATCGAGACAAACTTGTGAAGGGAAATGAATTCCTTCGCGCTTGATGGCTCCCCGTATGGATACCCTTCTCAGGCGTACGCACTTCTTTCGCGTCACAAGGCACTTGAAGATGAGGTGCTTGCTCTCGAAGAACGGCAACGCCGCACGCTTCGCCGCAGCCGTCGCCAAGTCATCATGTGAGCGCTGCAACGCTCTGTTCATCCGCAAAAAAGGGAAATAGCCTCCAATAGTGCCACTGTGTCTGTAGGAAACAGGTCAAGCAACTCGAAAATCTCGTGCAGCAACTGCAAGTGCCGGTAAGCAGAGTGCACAAACTAGCGCTACCGTAGCAATGCTCATCCTCGTGAATCGAGCGAATAGGACCGGAACTGCACAACTTCTAATCCCGAGCCTTCGCCATCGTGCCCGACCCTCCAAGTACCTCCAGGAGACCCATCCTCTCCCATTCTCTGGATGTTCGCTAAGATGCTTCAGCAGAATGAAGAATTGCATTCAATTATCAGGACTCAGCAGTATTATCACGACAGGTAAGCAAGCATACGAAACAATGGTAAAGTGGTTCCCCAATCGATGACAGGCGATGCCTGACCGATTGAAACACTGTGGTAGCCACCCTCAGCCGCGAGAAGCAGCGTCAACGCCTCCACCAGCGTCAAAAGTCGACGCTGTCCGACCGGCGGATGACGCTCCATTGATCCCCAGCGAAGACAAGCTAAACGCCCCTCCTAGTCGTCCGTCCGTCCTAAATACGAGCCTTGCCCATGATTTAGCGCCAATGCAACAGGCCAGACAAGGATCACCTTGGTCGCTGCTCGACATTCGCCTGCCTGACATTGAGTGGACGGAAGACGACGAAACGGTACGTAGTGTAGATGACACACGCAGAATGACGAATAAATCTCGCAGCGCTAATGTCGATTGTAAATTCTTCAGCTGCTGGAGAAACTCCTCAACGAAGAGGTCGACGACACGAGCGTGCTCCCCTTGCCTGGAGCGCCCGCAGACACGCAGATGATCGAGTCTACTGACAGTGACCTGTCCGGTCTTCTTGAGAAGAAGAAACAGCAGCAGTCAGAGCGCCAAGAGAGTCGTCGCAAGCTCGCCCAGTTGTTCGATCCTTCAGTCATCTCCAAAAGTTCCGGAATCCGTCGGCCGCGCTGGCGGATCGAGCAAGATGCTGCGAATGGAGGTATTCGCCCTTTCAGTGACGATAACGACGCTGGTGGTTGTGAACTGCCAATGCTACCGCGTCAAATCTTTCGCTCTGCCGTTGTCGCCGTTATGGCCGTGGTCGAGCTTCAGCACTTGGTGCATGAGAAGAAGCTTCGACTGCGAGACAAGAGCTTACAGGTGAGAGTGCTGAACGCCGGGACTGCCTGCTTGTCTCTGCTCATACATGCTGTTCCATCGCTGAAGGACCTGGAGCCTATGCTCAATGTCTACTTCGATGCGACTCGCGCGTGGCTCGGCAAATTGGTGAAGATCCCGTTACTCTCGATCTTGCAAGACCCCGGACTCGACATCGACGTGAGTATCAAGAGTGGGCTATTCCACGCATCGAAGGGTTTGTCCAAATGGTGGGGTGGTCGAGGCTCGCCCGGCTCGGCATCCATCGCACCGGAATCCAATGGGAAATGGTCCAATCTCGAGCAGGGAAGATTGGTCAAACTCAAGGTGCGAGTCAAGGGTATCGTGGATGCCGTCATCAAAGCCATCGACAAAGGCGACGTGCCCAGCGGGATTCTCGAGTTCTGGAAGCGGTTGACGAGCGACGGTGTTTATTTTCCATCGATGGTACGCCTTGGACTTGTGCGTACGCTTTTCGATTGACACTAACTTGTGTGCTGCGGCCGTAGTATGCCTTCTTTGCCGAAGAGAGGCACATCCTCGACCTCGATCCCCTCGGAGCGACTCGCGGCATGCATAGCTTCTGTTCGTCGTTACCCGGTCGGAGTTACTCGCGTTTTGAGGTCGTGCTGGTCAACTTTGTGCTGCTGCGTATCCTGGTGCCGCGCGTTGTGATGCGACCTTGGGAGGTCGGTCTCGGTGGTGCGAACGCCCCCAGGGGCGTGGGGAACAACCTGAAGAACGTCGCGTCGCTGTTGTATCTGATCATCGGACGACTCTCACCTCTTCCACCATTTGCAACCGCTGAATCGGGTCCACTAATCCGCCTCGGAGTCCGGCGGAGATCGGTGGAAGTTGCACCTTTGCCGAGCAACCAAAGCGATCCAGTCGACGGCGTGACCAACCGGAAGAGTGACGCAAACGGTGACCTAGAGGAGGACAAGCGGTTCCTGTCCCTCGGCGAGATCCAAAGCCAGCTCATTCCCGTAAAGTACCTTCCGGTCTCGCAGCTTGACCCGTTCATCGACGAGCAGCAATGTCGTATCCAAGAGGCTCTGAACACGCTTCAGGCGAGACTCCATCCTGTCACGAATGAACAAGAACCACCAACGAATGGAGATCCAGCGACAGGCTAGACAAAATAATTTATTCCCATTCTGGCGACGCAGAAACATACACAATCCCCCAGAACCATACACATCCATATCGCCACTCGCATCGCCCTACCCACTCACTGGCCCTTGTGAAGCCAATTCGTGAGAGGATAGTTCTGACGAGGAACCGACGTCGGGCGCGACGAGTTGCCGCCGCCGGCGGATCCGTGCGGCACCATGCTACCGCGGCTCGACGACGACCCGTGGTACTGGTGGCCCCCGTGCTGCATGCTCTTGGTCGAGTGTGAATGGATAGACGCCTGGGACTGGCGCTTGGGTTCACGAGGGTTGTAGTAGTTGGTGAGTTTGCCGGTCTCATCATACCCGCGACGAACCACCGTGTGGTCAGACGGCTGGACGGGAGGCTCATGGGAGGGCGTAAGATTGTATGCGCCGTACTGGTTCGGATTGAAGCTGCTGCGAGCAAATATCGTCTGCGCGCGTTGCGTGTTCGAGGACACCTTGGGGCGCGCGGGGACGTCAGTGTAGGTGCTCGACCGGAACCCGGACGCCTCCATGCGCGGCACATGGCTCGATGACCTTGATGCTGACGACGCCCCGGACGATGGCGCTGCCTGAAGATTGTGGATAGGATGGGAGGCAGCGCCCGCAGGGGAGATGTTGATCTTCCGCTTCTTCACCTCGAATGGATGCGGCGTCGTGTAGTCGACCGCCGAGTACGCACGTTTCGACTCCATGGGGCTCTTCATCTTACCCTTGCCCATGGAGCGGTCGTCGTCAAATGGCAGCATCCCTCCGCTTGACCCCATTTGCTGCTGCTGCTGCTGCAACGTCTGCAGCATCGTGTTGAGCTTGGCCTTCTCTTTCACGACCTTCTGGTACTGGTCGTGGCGGAACTTGCACGCCTTCTTGAGCGCCGCGACGAGCTCACGCGGGTTCTGCACTTCGTCTTCCAGTGCATCGGCATCGCACGTGTTGAGGTAGTTAATGATGCTCTGGTTCACCGCCATTTGGCGCGCAATCTCGGCCTGGCGGCTCAGCTCGATCTGGTACTTGGCTACTTTGCTCAGCAATTCGTTCTTGTTCGACTCAAGTGTACCCAGTCGCTGCAGCAGCGTCTGCTTATCCACGAGGAGCTGCTCGGTCTGGTGGCGTGCGCGCTTCATCTCGGTCACGAGCAGGTCGTGCTGCTTCTTCTGCCACTGCAGGCGCTCCACGAGCATCCCGACGCGCTCGTTCAGCGTCGCGACCTGCGGGTCCTGGCTTGCGTGCCCACTCGACGGCGCCATCTCCGTCGAGCCGCCGCTCGTCTCGTTCGTCTCCGGCACTTCGAGAAACAGTCGGATCAGTTGGCCGGTCGACGCGTACCCGCGGCAGATCGGGCACTGCTTGTTCACCTGCAGCGCCTGCTCGATACAATCGCTGTGGTACACGTGGCCACACGGGCACGCCACGAGGTCGGCGCGCAGGTCCTCGAGACAGATATGGCACTCCTGGGTCTTGTTGGTGGCGTGGGAAGCCGGCGGCGGCGGCATCGCATGGCTCGGCGCGTGGTGCTGCGCGTGCGCGCGCGGTGCGCCCATGGAGGCGCCGTACATGCCCTGCGCCGGGGCGCCCGTCGAACGCGAGCGGTGCATTGCGCGCGCGCGAGAGAGAGAGAGAGAGAGAGAGAGAGAGAGAGAGAACGAGAGTCGCGGCCGTTCCTCTCTGGACCTCTTCGCTTCGCGCGAGTGGCCGGTCTGTTTCTGTTGCTGGCGCCAGTGTCACGCTGGGCTCTTGGAGATTTGAGTTTGGTGGTCTAATGTATTTTGCAGCACGAGAGTCCTAAAACAAAATTGAGGAAACGGCGTCAAGCTGGAAATAACCAGACGGGATTAGGTCGACGATCAGAGCTGCAAATCAGGATCTAGGTGAACAGATTTGTATTTTAGCCAATCCGAAAGCTCCAAATAGCCCAGCATGGATGATTTCGTGGGCTCACTGATGCCATCACATCCAAAGGGGTCGGGGTGGTCACAAAAAGTGGCGTTCTCGCGTTTAGAAACACTGTCCCCGACGGTTAGAAACCACAATGCCCCGTCACCAAGGTTTGTTTTTACGAAATGCTACCGGTAGTGGTACGGTATGACATCGTAATTACATCTCTACTGCTGTAAAAAGGCTTCAGTGTCGGAAATCCGGTCAGGCTCCGCGCTCACACCTCCACGCCAACCAACGGAGTCCACCACCAATCAAAGGCGTTGGGCTTGTGGCTGGAACTGTGACTGCGGCCGATCGTAGTAGAGTTTAGAAGACCCGAAGGAAAATGGTGCGTCCGAATATGAGGGCGCGACGGGGTGGAAAGTGGCGCGCGAACGCGTGCACACACAGCGAGCGGCATGCGGGCGACAGCAATAGGTGTAGACGTGGTCGAGTCGGCCTGGGCGGGGCTGGTCGCGCAACTCCGAGAGCGAGGCGTCCATTTTCGGCGCGAGAACCGCGTGTTGAACATTTGCGATAGGTCGAGCGATGCATTGAGACAGCAAGAGTGTTCCGAGTCGAGAATGCGACCCAGTCGATGCGGACATTGACGAAGAATCGAGACTGCGTGTTCGTCCTGCTGTGTGTTGCTGTGCCGCCGCCGTTCGCGTCTCCCGTCGCTGCCCGAGCGCGTCCCGATGGAATCGACAACCCGCGACAGACCGCGCTGACAATGTGACTGCGTTGTTCCCCACGTGTGTAGCCGAAGCAAATCACCGACATCCGCGATTTCCTTCAGAAGGCGCGCCGAAAGGACGCCCGCTCGGTGAAGGTGAAGAAGACCCCGACCGTGGTCAAGTTCAAGATCCGCTGCTCGAAGTACCTGTACACGCTCTGCGTGACGGACCACGAGAAGGCTGACAAGCTCACGCAGTCGCTCCCGCCAGGTACGCTCTCCATAGTTGCATGCAACAGAACAGGTGTCTGCCTGGACGCGCAGTCACTCACGCTATTGGCCTTCTTTCTCTCTTGCTGCATTGCGAACTGTAGGACTCCAGCGCAAGGACATCTAAGTTGTTACTTGGATTGCGGCATAAGTAACGCACGGTCTTCTACTGCTTCCGTCAGCGTGGCTCGGTCATCCTCTTGTCTAGGCGCAGTGGTAGTCAGTCTTCCGGAGACGCATTTCTCGTCTCGGGCAGCAGTCATTCGTCAACAATGGAGGAGTGGTTTTATCGGGTCGGAAGATAATTCGCCTTTTGGTTCTTCTATTTAGCGTCGTTCTCCTTCGTGCCGTTGTATCCAACTTTCGTCTGCTTGGCTCCTTGCCGTTTCAAAGTGCCTTGCTCATTCGTTCCTATCGTCGCGAATGCAAGCTCTGCCTTGTGCCGTTCCTCTTTCCGCGAATGCTTCCTCCCTGACTGCCACTGGAACGTCCAACACGGCGGAGCCATTCGTCTGCGCGCCGTCTATTGGGGGTGCACGAAATGGCTTCAGCGAAGCGGAAGTAGCTGAGTCACACATCAGTGGCGTCCATCGGTCGACGAATATGACTTCGTCGTCCAGTCCCAGGTACCGCCGTCCTGTAGTACAGGACCTGTACTGCTGGCACACTTCGTGGAGAAGCAAGAACGCTCTCTCGTTTGCGAGCCGATAAGATCAGGCAGTCATGGTGGCGAACCATGCAGAAGAGTCAAGGCATGCCAGAAGAGTCAAGGGGTGGAAATTCATTTTTGTTGCTGTTCTGGTTGCTTTCAAGAGCGATAGTGGAGCAAAAATACGCGCATCGCTCACTGTCATCACACAGAGGTGGTGTCTTCTTTGGTGGCACAGTGTGGAACCCGATTTACACCGAGTTCTTGCGAGGAGGAGGCGAGTGCGCGGCCGGGGACGGCGAGCGCGAGCGGCGAGGGGACTCACGGCGAGCACCTGGCGAACGCGAGCGCGAGCGACGGTCCGGCGAGCGGTCGCGGCGCGGCGAACGCGAACGGCCACGCTCGCCACCCTCGGCGGCAGCAGTCACGCGGATGTACGAGCCACGGAACTCCTTGTCGTCGAGCTTCTGAATGGCGTTGTCCATGTCCTCGCGCGTCTGGAACTCAGCGAGGCTATGAAGAGCAGGGATTAAGCGTTAGCATCAAATCGAATACAGCCGCCTCGAACATGACCATGGGTGTACGTACGCCGTGCCATCGCTCTGGACATCGCAGAAGGTAACTTCGCCGGCCGTGCGCAGGTGGTCCTTCACGTCACGCCAATCCACGCCACGCGGAAGATCGGTGATGCGCACCTTGAAGTCCGTACGCTGCGGAGGGTTGCGTCCTAAAACAACGCACGTGCTGCGTCAGGTGGAGAGGTTCCGTAAAATTCTTGATGTCAAAACAAAATATCGTACCACCACGCTCGAAGCGGTCGCCGCCACCACGGCCGCCACCACGACGGTCGTCGCCGCCACGGCCACCACGGTCATCGCGGTCACGGCGGCTGCCGCCCTTGGCCAACTCAACGCGGACACTACAAGAAATAGATATGTTAGGCGCCGAGTCAAGAAACGAGGGGATCACTGCCATCCTCACCGTCCACCAAGGAAGTCGCGGCCATCCATCGAGCGAATAGCGTCATCGGCGTCACGCGGGTCTTCGAAATCCTATGGAGCGACGAACGCGAACCGAAGAGACGGACAAGAAGACGTTGGTGGGTGCCGCACACACGGAGAAGCAGAGATAGAGAGGCAAGCTAGGCGATCGAAGCGGCAGCGAAGACGCGGATATGTCCTTCCCCATCACTAGCGTACACAAGGCGCGGCGTCCTCCCGAAGATGCAGCCAGATCCACACGCAGACACGCAGACCACACGTTCTGGCGACGCGGAGAAGAGGCGAAATGGCGCGAAGAACACACACATGCAGAAGAAGAAGAAGAAGAAGAAGAGGGGGAAAGGGAAGACGCCACGACGTGACACACAGATCGCAGATCGCAGACGCAGACGTTCCGAGGAGCGGAGTACGTAGCAGCGGAGCGAAGATGGCGCACATCTCGATAGAGGGGGGGAGGGACGTGACGGGGGGAGGAGAAGAGGAGAAGAAGAGGAGGAGGAGATCCAGGTCCCTCTTCCTCACAACGTCGCTGCCGTCGTCGCCGCCTGCGGAGAGAAGGAGGGAGAACTCACCACGAACGCGAAGCCCGGCGGGTTGCGCGCGATCCAGACGTTGGAGATGTGGCCGTAGCGGGAGAAGGCGTCCTGCACCTCGCGCGAAGTCGCATCGCGCGGGAGACCTCCGACGTAAACGCGCGTGCCCATGGTGGTTGCTGGTGGAGGTTGGTGGTGGTCTTGGTGTGGGAAACGAGAAACTGGATTCCGCGGTGTCGCGAAACGAAACACAACGCTTGGCACGCGCCAACGAGACGCACATCTAACGGACCCGCACCAGTTAACCGCAAACGAGAGGTATTGTCGAATAAGAATGACCTATACCGTAGTGGTCGAATAGTCATTGTAGTACTGTGAATGCTAGAATGATAAGGTCAGTCGTGCAATTCATTTTTGAATTGATGGTTGAAAGATTTCCGCTTGTGACAAAAGCCGTGGCGAAAATCAGGAAGGCCGTCAATCGCATTTCGGCGGACCGAACACGGACACACCGGCAGCGCGGTCGTCGCGGCGTTTTTCAGCGGTTGCCTGTGCGTCTCTGTGCGACCGGGCGAGCGTGTCGTGGAGAGGAGTAACAAGGAGACTTCATTCTGTTCGCGACCGTGCAACTCCGGCGTCTCCAGCTGCTCTAGTCGCTTCGCAATCATGTCGGGACGACGCACGTCCGCGGGGAGACCCGAGGGCGGGCTCGGCCTCATCTGTACGCTCATTGAACGCGGCGGTCTCGACCGCAAGTCCAAGCTCGAGAGCACGGGTCGGCTCTGCCATGTACGCTGCGACTTTCCGCGCCGTTGTCCATAAGGAGAAGTCGAGACAACTCAATTCCTGTGCCTGCTACTGCTAACCACAGGAGCTCAAGACGGACCCGATGCAGCTCGACTCGTTCCCCGTCGAGCGGATCATGAAGTGTATGCGCAAGCTCGTTTGCGACCCCGACACGACCACGCGCGCCGGCGCATTGCGCGTCATCCGGTACGCGATCTGCAGCAGCAACAGCGTCAAGGGGTTTGCCGAGACGGTGCGTGGGTGATCCATGCTTCTTCTACCATGTTGTTCTCGCTCTCCACCGCTGACGCACGATCGTCCGCTTGTATCTGCCTCTACAGACACTCGGCGTATTCGTCGTGCGCTCGATGGAGCGCGAGCAAAAGCTGCTGGCCGAGCGCGTCCAGGCCATCAAGGTCATCCGCCGCATCATCGAGATCGACGCGTCGCAGATCCCGCGCAGCCTCGTGGCGTCCATCGTCGCGGTCGCGAGCCACAAGGACGACAACATGCGGCGCGTGTGTCTGGAGACGCTGCGCGAGCTCGTGCTCGCGAACGTCGAGATCGTCGCGGCGGCCAACGGCGTCAAAGTGCTGGTCGACGCGATCTTGGAGCCGTCGTTCCAGGACCTCGCCGACTCGCTGATCCTCACGCTGCTCATGATCCTCAACGAGCCGTCGACCCGGCGCTTCATTGAGCCGTTCATGGACACGCAGATCCTGCTCGCGCCCTTCACGGACACCGATATCCCCGCGGGCAACGAACGGCGTCAGCGGTGGATGGCCAGCCGCAACGCCATCGTCACGATGATGCGCTCGTGGACGGTGCGGTCTGATTCGAATATGTGGATCTTTTCGCAGTGTCTAAGTGCTGACGTTGGTGCGGTTGTTGTATCCGCTGTTGTGTACAGGGCATCGTCGTGCTGACGTCCAACCCGCAGGGTCTCCAGTCGCTCGTGCAGCTGCTCGTGCGGCCCGTCGGCGAGGACGTCCAGAAGGCCGTGCTGTCGACGATCTGCGAGATCTTCTACAAGCGCACGGCTTTCGACAAGCCCTCGACCGACACAAGCGACATCGTCTCGACGGCGATCCCGATCAGCGTGTCCTCGGCCGAGGTCATGCCCGTGACGTCGCAGCACAACCTGCTCGACAACTACACCGTCATTATCCTGCTCGCGATGATCCACTGCGGCATTCTCGACGCGCTCATCACGCTCGGTACGAGCACGAACCGATCGCTCGCGGAGCCGGCGATCGACCTGCTCTCGGACATTCTCCGCATGTCGTCGCGCCTGCTTCCCGACCAGCACTGCGCCCAGCTCTTGGCGCTGCCTCGCCTGCTGTCGGCGACGTCACTCACGACGATGACGACCATGACGCTCGGGGACCAAGTGCGAAGCCTCATGGAACGGCTCCAGCGCGAGAAGTCGATCCGCGCGAGTGAGATGCTCGCAGAACTCGCCAGCGCGGTGGGCGCGAGCTCGGGCAGCATCGCGACGCAGGGCGTGTCGCTCGTGTCGTACGGTAGCAGCGGCGTCAACGGTGTGCAGCTCGCGTCTGAGCTGCTGCGCGACACGAACCGGCCGTCGACACTGCTGGTGAACCGGTCGGGTGCGCTGACCAATTTCTCGTCGACTACGCTCAAGAAAGGGCCGCTGCGAGACAACGTGACGTCGCGCGAGCTCATGATCCAGGCGCTGAAGCTGTCGATGGATGCACAAATGGACGACGCGACGTTCAAGGACATGCTCCATAACCGCTCGCGCGTGCTCACGGACAAGAACTGGACCAAGTGGAACTGGGAGATCATCTCGGAGATGCTCGAGGGCCCGCTCACGAACCCGCAGCGCCTCTCGGAGGCCATGAAGACCAAGTTTTTCAAGCGGCTCTCGGGCTTTTTCCGATGCGACCCGGGCAACAAGGGCTACTTCTCGCAGCTCGCGTGGATCCCGGACTTTGTGCCGTTCCTGCGGCCGGCGTGCCAGATGTACACGCTGCTTTTGAACCACCCGGAGGGTCTGCTCTTCCTCAAGACCGACCGAAGAGGCCAGCTCTTGACCGAGATCTCGGCCGCGCTCGAACTCGAGGCGCGGCCCGAAGCCGCGATCGTCGAGTCCCACATCGGTGCACTTAAAGCGCGCATGTTCTCGCCCGAGTACTGCTCGCGCCGGATGCTGCGCGAGTACTTCACGCTGCTGGGCCTGATGAGTTCGAGCAAGGAAGGCCTGAAAATGATGGAGCAGTCCAACTTGTTCCAGCGGCTGTACGTCATGGGCACGACCAAGGGCCACGACTTTTTGTGCCGCCTCATTCTCGCCAACTTGGACTACTCGGTCGATGGCAGCTCGCGCAAGCTGCTCCAGTCGTGGATGCTGGAAGGATCCAAGCCGCTGCGGCTGTACGCGACGTGTCTGCTGCGCGCGCTGTTGCGCTCCGAGGTCGCCGACTTTGCCAAGTGGGGCATCGACGCGCTCGTCACGCAGCTCACGCAAGAGGAAGAGGTCGCCAAGGCCGCGCTGAGCGTGCTCGAAGAAGCAGCCGAGACCGAGGAGTGTCTCCAGGCGATGATCATGAAGCGCCCCACGCGGCTCATCCAGCTGCGCGACAAGCGGGCCGAGTCGCTGCTGCTCAAGTTTCTGTCGCAGCCCGAGGGGCTCACGTTCCTCAAGGAGTGCGGCGACTGGATCCCGCAGATGCTCCAGGCGTGGCGCCGCGAAAAGTTCATCTCGTACGTGAACTCGGTCGAGACGGCGCTCTTCCGCGGCCTGAACCGCGACGTGTGCGGCCGCGAGCGCAACCTGACGACCGCGACGGTCAACAAGGCGTGCCGCCCGACGCCGATCCCAGTCCAAGTGCCGATGAAGCGGGGCAGCAACCAGAAGGCGACCAACCAGCGCTCGCTCTGGGGGCTCGACTGGCTCTACCGCATGCCGTGGAACATGGAGGTCAAGATCGTGGGCCCGCCGGGCAGCGGGCCGCCGTCCAACTTGACGCTCGAGACGTACATTGACGGCTCGATCCACGACGAAGAGGAAACGCCGCTCGACGAAGACGACCTGCGCATGAACTCGATCCGCGTGAAGGGCATCGTCGTGGACGCGCGCAACATGCCGCAGCCCGTGATCGTCAACTCGCAGCAGACGCTGCAGGCGTGTCTGTTCCTCGGCACGCAGCCCGTTGACCGCCGTGGCTTCACCAAGCCGCCGCCCGTGAGCAACGGCGGCTTTGTCATGTCGTCCACGCTGTCGGCCGATGCGCAGCTCAAGCCGCGCACGCGCACGCAGTCGGCCGCGGCCGGCGGCGGCGGCGAGCGCCTGTCGGAGACGAGCTTTGCGAACGCGCTCGACTACCAGAACGATTCGTCCGTGCCGCAGCCCGAGGCCGCGTCGGACGAGAACAAGGACTGGAGTGTGTGCTCGCCCGACCAGCGCTCGCCACAGTTTTTGTCGTCGCCCGAGACGTCGCTGTGCGGCACGGGCGAGCGCGCCGTGTGGAACTTTCGCGTCGAGATGGACCCGGCGGGCAGCGGCGTCAAGCGGCTCATGCTCAAGTCGGTCGAGTTCACGCTGCAGCTGCTGCCGCTGCGGCCGCGCACGGTGCCGCTGCCGCCGCACCTGTACGGTGAGCTCGCCAAGACGAGCCAGGGCTGCCAGATCCTCCACGACTCGGGCCACATCCCCGAGTTCATTTCGTGTCTGCGCGACGCCGCGAGCGTGCCGCTCGAGAAGCGCGCCGCGCTGTGGGCGCTGGGCCACGTGGCCGCGACGTCGCGGGGCTACGACCTGATCTACCACTACGCGCCGGATGTGCTGGACCTCATTGTCAAGCTCGCGACGGACTCGCCCATCGTGTCGATCCGCGGCACGTGCTTCTTTGTGCTCGGGCTCGTTGCGCGCTCGTCGGCCGGGCGGCGCAACCTGTCGCGGCTCGGGTGGGACACGGCGCGTGACACGCAGTGCTCGATCTCGGTGCCGCAGAACTGCAACTCGCTCTTTGTGTGGCCGCAGCCGCCGGCGAGCGGCGCGTCGAGCGCCGTGTGCAAGGCCACGGTGCCGCCGGCGTCCCACCTGCAGACGCTGCTGAGCAAAGTGCCGTCCGAGTGGAAGGACGTGCTGCGGCTCGTGGCGGACCTGAGCAACCACATCACGCAGAAGGAGGCCCACGCGTCGCTCAACAAGATGCGCGCGTCCAAGGCGAGCCTGTTTGAGGACCCGATGCTGCTGCTCTACGTGCACGCGCTGCTCGAGCGGTACAACTACCGCCTCGCGCTGCGCCAGTTTGTGCTCAACTCGTTTGACCGCGCTACGCTCACGGACGAGGTGCTCGACGCACTCCACGACGAAGGCGGCTACAAGACGAGCGCCGGCGCCAAGGTGCCGCACCCGCGCGACGTGCTGCGGCGCCGCTCGTCGCCCACGATCCCGTCGTTCACGGCCTCGGTGCAGTCGCTGAACGCGGCGATCCAGGGCAACGCGCGCCTCTCGTCGACCACCGCGCTCGGGCTCTCGCGCGCGTCGGCCGTGCTCGGCGGCGGCGACGTGCGCGGCACGATGCGGATGACGACGACCGCGGCGCTGGCCGCGGACCCGGTGGACCGGCTCGTGCTGCTCAAGCGCAGCCGCAAGCGAAGCGCCCACTCGGAGAAGACGATCGTCGTGGGCGCGCCAGAGGCCGTCGTGTAAGAGGAAGAAGCAAAGCGAGGCAACGAAAACGCCGTGGCACCACGACGGGTGCGTGTGCGAGGTAATCAAAGAGGGGTGTGTGCAATTACTGAGGTCTATGACGGGAAGGAAGGGAGCAGCGCCTGCACGCACGCGGTGGTCGTGGGTCTGCGGGGCGACGAGAGAGAGAGAGAGAGAGAGAGAGAGAGAGAGAGAGAGAGAGAG
>JAADVV010000005.1:0-52135 GCA_023335905.1 Pythium pyrilobum | reverse complement strand
GACAGCGGGGCCGGGCCTCTTGACGACGTCGACATCGTCCGTTGCGTATGGCGTGTCGGCATCGGGACGCTCGCCCTTGCGGATGGGCGCGGGCGTTCATCTCACCCGCAGCCAGCATCGCGCCAGTTCGCGCCATTAGGTTCTCTGCTCTGGCTGGAGAAGGAGACTCTTCAAGAGAGACAGAAAGGCAGATGAGGCTGTTTCATTGGTTGAATATGGAATCATTTCAACCAATGAAATAGTTGTCTGGATTTTGAAGTTGGCACCGCCAACTTGGCGTTGCCTTTCACGGACCTCAACCGTTGAGTCAACGTGGACGCGCGAGGTCCGCGATGAATCCGCATCCAGAGTGGGACCGGCTGCATGAAGTGGGCGAGGGACCATCCGCGATGGCATTACCTCTGGATTCCCGAGGCCGCGCGTGTCCAGAGTCCAGACTTTGGACGGTGCCAGAGTCTGGACTCTGGACGGTGATTCCCAGTGGCGAGGCTTCCGCCATGGCGATCGACGACGACCCGCAGGAGGTCGCGGTGCTGCAACTGCTGCGCGAGAGAGTGGAGGCGTACGACGCCGGGCTGGCTGACGGAGATCCTCGGGCGTGTGGTGTAGTTCGGCAAGACGATGCTGCGCTTTGCGTGCGAAAAAGGCTATGTGAGAGTGGCCGAGTACTTGCTCGCGCTGGACAGCGCCGTGTCCGTGGATGTCCATGCGACGGACAATGTAAGTGGGCACAACGCGCAGGATGTGTGAACTCGGACCGCAGACGCAATGGCTAAACGTGTTCTTCGCCTCAGTATGGAAACTCGCTGCTTCACGCGGCAATCGACGGCACGGCGAAGAGGAAGCGCCTCTGGCTGTTGGAGAAAGCGCCAGAGCTCACTGTACCGTACAAGGATGGTGACCCCGAGGTGAGTCGAAGACGGCGGATGTTTGGACAGGAGACGAAGCTGACTAAGCCGACAGGATGGATCGGAGTTAGTACGAAGAGAAGTGGTTTGGGATGGCCATGACCTGCAGTCCAGTCGCTGTACTGGACTACTTGGAGTGGCGAGAGGTCACGAGCGTTGCGGAGGTACGGATCAAGCATCAGAGACATCACGGAACGACGTCGGTGCTCATGCTGTGGCCATGCGTACAGGATGAATTACTGCTCGTGTGGAAGATAGTTGACGATGATGCCACGCGCGTGCTGGGACTTCTCCTCGCCAAAGGAGTCCAGATAGAAGCTGCTGGCGAGGTCCGCTTCGTGGAAGCTGCTTGTGGTTGCTCTAAGAGCGAATCGGACTGACTCTTCGTGTGTGTCGTTGTTTAGTTTCAACGAACACCGCTATCCGTCGCTTGCACTCAAGGCAACGAAGCGATTGCCGAGTACCTCGTACGTGCTGGCGCTGACACCAAGACTGTGGATGAGGTAGGGTGAAGACGATGTTCTGTAGCTGCTATTGGTGCTTTTGACCGAACACGTGCGGGGGCAACTTTGCTGCCACAGTACGGAGCCACTCTCGTTCATGCTGCAGTGCGTAGCCACAGCAAGGGCACACTCGACTTCGTGATCAAGTTAGGTGTCGATGTAAACCAAGAGAGAGAGGTGCGTGAAACAAAAGGAGCCGAAGCGATCAACGCCAATCGCTTACTCACAGAATTGCTTTCATTGATAGTATCAGCGAACTCCACTCCACGACGCGTGTGCTGAAAATGGACGATCAATCATAAAGCGCCTCCTGCGTGCAAACGCACGATTTGAGGTGGAAGATGAAGTACAGTATGGTATTTCACAATTGGGGACCTCACATGTCACATGGCACATCTAATGTATTCTCGGTGTTCGTGATAGTACCGCACAACTCCACTGCAATGTGCGATCGACCAAACCAACGTCCAGGCTGTTGAAATCCTCCGAGAGTTTGGCGTTGCCATGAATGGAAAGACCTCGGTGCGTACCCATGTCTGTCTACGTGTTTATGCGGCTTGAACACCAACAAAGTCTCCGTGTAGAGTGGAAAACCATTTCTTCACCAAGCAACGCAGGCTTGCAACGTCGAGATCGTCGCTGCAATGTTGAACCCGAACCCGGAAAATGCGCCGTCATCCAGCTCCGACGCTGCTGATGCGAATCTCCCAGACGAAGTGAGTTTCCTGATCGCTCCACCGAGCGCTCTCTTGTGACATGCAGTTTACGCAGGTCTCTTGCTTGACTAGATGGGGAGAACACCACTGCATATCGTATGCGACGTGCCAAAGTACGACAGCGGTGTGCAAATTGATCATTCGACTCCCGTTTCAGAAGACCTGTGGGCGAGTTTACAAGAATGGATGGAAGAAGAAACTGTGAGTTTGAATACTCCCACCGATTACGGTCTACTGGTACATGCAAGTCTAACTGATACCTGTACATACATCAAAACTATGATCCTTCAGTATCGTCAAGCGAGAGAGTCAAGGTTCTGAAAGCCCTCCTTCAAGGCCGCGGCGTGGATCCAAACCTGTCGAACAAAGTATGTGAAGACATATGACCGTTACGAGCTTATCGCTAACCCTCGACTGATCCTAACAGGCCAGTGAGACCCCCCTCGCATTAGCCATCTTGAGTGACGGCGCCGAGAAGGAGGGTGCCTACTCTATGGCATTCGCACTTTGCCTCAAAGGAGCAGAGTGGAATCCTGCTTGTGAGGCGATGTACCAGCAACACATCGCAATATTTGATGAGGAAGGCCAACTGTGGCGCAAAGCGCTTCGTGCCAACGCCTGTGAATGGACAAAAAATCTTTTGTGGGGTGAGCGTCGACCGGAGGTGATTCCCATCAAAGTTGTCCAGAGAGGAGAAGATGCAGTGGCTGAGTATCTCGCTGCTCGAATGGACTCGAAGCTCGAAGACGTCGTCATGCGTCTTAAGGTCTGCGTAATCGGCGCGAACAAGTCCGGGAAGACGAGCCTCGCCAAATCGCTGGCGGTGGCACACCCAGTACGTGCTGATGACGAGGACAGAGTCACAAGTGGAGTCGACTTGTTCTCTATTTCGTTCCGCACGGCAGCTCCTGGTGGTAAGGAGTGTCATCATGAAGTCACCCTCTGGGATTTTGCTGGGCAGGATGTGGCTCGAGCATCCCAAGCTCTCTTTTTCTCAAGGCGCACGCTCTACCTCGTTTGCGTTAACCTCGAGGAATACGACAAGGTGCTCTCGAGTTCGTCTGCGAGTACTCCTCGCCAAAGGGCGGCAGTGATCAAGGTATATGTGGACACGCATGTCATCCGATGGATTGAGACAATCTTTACCCGCCATCCAGAAGCCCAGTTCGTCTTCGTGGGGACAAAAGCTGACAAGCTCCAAGATCCAAGGGACGCAGAGGGCATACGGAAGAACCTTTACTGCCACCTGCAAGACTGGAAGTGGGCCTTCGCGGAGTCTAGTCCACATGAAACGTCAACGGAGGTAAAGGAATTCGTCACTCGTCTGAGCTGGAGGGATTGGATCACCGTAGCAACACAGAAGCCGAGTCGGTCGAGACTGCACGCAAGTGCCTTGAGGAAAAAATTGCTGCAAGCGACCGCTGTGTGGAGTTGCCGAAACCGTATAGCCGAGTTCTTGACTTCATCAAGAAGCAGCGCATGGCATCACGCATGGAGAAGAGCCTTGAAGATCGTGTCCAGAGTAGTTTGACCACATATTCACGCTTGGCCCACCAGCTGTGTCGGGAGGGACTTGAACCTAAAGTTTTCGACGAGGCTCTCTGCTTGCTGCGCGACATTGGTGACATCATTTGGTGCCGCGACGGTAACTAACTAACTCCGAGAAAACCTGGATCATTTTGGATCCGACGCTTCTGCAAGACCTCGTGAATGACGTTACAATGATTGATCAATCCTGCACGAACAACGAGGCGAGTGACCTGGAACAAGATCAATTAAAAGAAGGCGTGGTCACTCACAGCTTGCTTGAGAAACTTCCGCGCTGGGCATGTCTGGATGAAGACCAAGCACTTCTTCTGAAGACGCTTTTGGAAGAGCTCAAGATTGCGTACCCTGCGGGTAGCAACGAAATGGACGCATCGTCTGATTTGATCGTACCAGCGTACTGGGCACCTCGCAACGGCCTTGGTTCAACGTTTCTCGCCGACGAAGCGTCTCTTCTCGAACGCTGGCAAATTCCGCACACTATGAGCCTACGATGGGAGTACGAGGTCCCGTGTAACGCGTCGGTCCGAGTTTTTGAACAATTCGCAGTGCAGAGTCGGTCGTGTTTGGTGAAGCGGCTTGTGTGGTCGAACTGTATTGAGACTCGAGTCAGTCGAGTCAGCGGCGATTCCGCGTCTCGAGTTTCGTGCTACCGAGAACAAGGCAAGCGAGACATCATTCGCATCGAAGAAGTTGCTGAAGCACTCGATACGGTGTGGCTGAACATTCGATTCTACGTCATCTCGATGGAAGAGGTCTTCAAGACATACCCCGGCATGAAAGTAATGAGATCCATCGTGTCCAAAGACTCGGACTCGTGGGCTCTGCCTGTCAAGGTTAACGACGTCATGAAGCACCTGGGCGATGCGCAAAAACTCGGGAAAGATGCGGATGTTCTTCGCGGGCGGCTGCCAGATGACTTTGATTGGTATTCGCGCAAGGCCTGGGACAATTGGGGAGTTCTACACGAGATTGAAATGCGTGCAGATACACGCCGACTTCACGAGAAGCTCGCTGCTGTTCAGAAGCTGGTTGCGGCTGGACCAACTCAGCGTCGTTTCCCCGCTCTATGGACCCTTGCTTCCGATGTTGCCGAGAAGCATACCGTCAAGTTGTGCATGCTCAGTGACGTGTCTGGTCGGTGCTTCCACGAGCCAATCTTCATCCTTGTTCCTCCCGAATTTTTCTCAAGGCACGGGAACGTCTTGAAGGTATGATAGCCGGCTTGCTGGACTGTCTGCGATGAGAACTGACACGAGAACGCGCTTTTTCTGTAGACTGGGCTTTCGTTGCTATCGAATGTGGTTCCAGAGATGATTTCGTTGGGTATCCTCCAGAAGGTTGTTGATCTCGGACGGACTGGTACGATACTGTGGCATCGACTCCAATCGGGATATTCAAAACGATTTTTTAATTATTTCCGGAATCTACGTAGCTCTCTCCAGCCATGTCGAGCGAGCCCAGAAGCTCCACAACATCATGGAGAATCTGGATATATCGGATCTTGGTATCACACAGGAAAAGTCCAGTGCAACGCTTCGGCCGCAACAGGCAGTTCGTATGCTTGCAGAACTTCTCCAGATCAACGAGATCAATGAGGACAACGTCGCAGAACACGCCAACCTCGAGCGCGTCGCGACTCAGAAGGGTTCTTATGTGTGGGCGAGCAGAGACGAGATTGTCGACGATGATGGCGCACTGTTCGTGCAAGAGCCACGAAAGGATGCTCCGACTCTTGCATCTCCAGCGAACGTCCAGGTCGGCAACAGTGAATCCGCCCAACCGTATTTCCACATGAGCATCGACCGTGTAGTCGGTCTCACTGTCAAGGATTGGTACAAGGTGTACTGCAAGTGGTATCTTGCGGACGAGTCGGCGTCTGCTCCGCTGGCTGAAGACAAGACAACCCCTCACAAGGACAAAACCAACTTGCCGTCATGGCGATCGAGGACTTTCAAATTGACCTCCGTGACTTCGATCGAGGAACTGCGAGGCTGCCGCCTCACGGTCAAAGTGAACATCCGCACGACCATCACGAGTCTGTTCGGACGTCCCAAGTAAGTCTGTCGTGTATGGTCGTTGATGTCGGTGCTGTGGTTGTCAACGCTCATTCCTCGCACTTTTTGTCATAGGGTGATAGGAAGCGGCTCAGTTTTGTTACGTAACGTCGTCAGTGCAAACTCTGCGGAGAAACTTGAGCTCAGCACCTTCTCGATTCCGATCACCACCAAGGGCGCTTCGCAGGTCAACGTACAAATCCGACTCAAAGTCGCGTAAGGAAGTGGAGTCGAGTCTCAGTTTCGAGCTGCCGAGACGCCGAACCACTCCTAGCTCCGTGGAGATCTTCCGGTTTAGGTATCCCTTTATGCATTTACGCGTTACCGACCGCAGCAGAATCCAGACTGTCACTAGGTCGAATACTCAGTCGCTACTAACCGCAGTAGAGTCCAGACCGCTATCAAGTCGAGTGCTACTGGAACAATCATCATCGTTTTTGCAGGTGTTGCCGTTTTGAACCCATGTGCTACAATTGAAATATATGGAACTACGTTATCTAGTATCATAATATACGCGGAGGGGAGGTTGGTTTGAAAGTGGCGAGTGCGAGATCTGCCCACCCAAGATGGACGCGACCTCGACGACCGGCGAGGGCGCCGCGGCCGTCGCGCAGAGCGCGCTCCATAAGGCCGCCGACACGACGTCCCACCAGGAGGGACTTCTTGTACTCGTGATCGACACGAACCCGGAGCAGTGGTTCTCGAGCGCGAAGCTGCAGAACGCGCAGGGCCAGTCCTTCCAGCAGCTCATTTCCAGCGCGCTCGTGTTTGTCAACTCGTATTTATTGCTGCACCGCAACAAGCGCATCGTGATCATCGCAGCGCATGCCGGACGCAGCGAGATGCTTTTCCCTGATCCAGACCAGCTCGACACCTCGGGTCGAGCGGAGCAGTCGCTCAAAGTGAACAGCCTCGTGATGGCCAAGCTGCAGACGCTAAGCCAACTGCCTCTCGACCCTGCAAAGCCCACGGCCACAGCCATTGCGGCGTCCATTTCCAGAGCGCTCTGCTGTACGCATAGTGGAGTTCGATGCTTCTCTATGGAGAGTGGGGAAAACTGATCTCGTTGTCATGTTCTGTAGTCATCAACCGCGCGATCAGCGAGCAGTCCGACTTGCACCCACGCATTCTCGTGATCCAGAAGTCGCCCGACGTGTCGGAGCACTACATCTCCATCATGAACGGCATCTTCTCTGCTCAGAAGAAGAGCGTGGCGGTTGACGCCTGCATCCTGTCGCGCGACCACTCGTCGTTCATGCAGCAGGCGGCGTACCTCACTGGCGGCATCTACTACAAGCCCAACGACCCGAGCGCGCTGCTGCAGTACCTCATCGCGATCTACCTGCCGGAGCCCAGCATGCGCAAGCTGCTGAAGCTGCCCACGCAGGACTCGGTCGACTTCCGCGCGATGTGCTTTTGCCACCAGAAGGTTATCTCCACGGCGTTCGTGTGTCCTGTGTGTCTCTCGCTGTTCTGCGAGTTCAAGCCGATTTGCTCGACCTGCGGTATCCGCAGCCGCATCCAGCCCACCAAGAAGACGCCGCCGCCCAAGCGCATCAAATCGTCCAGTTGAACCAGCAGCAAGCGTGTAGGAACCTGCATCGACACCACCCCATTGCCATTTTTCTCATACAGTTTGTATGGCGTTCTTGGCTGGAACCACAAGAACAATCCATTCATGAGATCGGTATTTGGACCAATCATAGACTATAGTTTCTGATTCCAACCAATCAAAAACGAAAGGATGATGATGTTGGCTCTGTTGGTTGATGTATCGAGTTCTGCTGATGGGGCAAACACTTGACCCAGGGCCATCACAACGGAAAGCCCCACGCGTCACCACAGCGACCATGAGCAGGTACATTGGTGGCTCTAGCAGCACGAGAATGCCGCGTTGGCATCGGTTAGACTGACGCGATTGGATGCGCACACAGACAGACCATCAGCGAGGTGTTCCAGCGCACCAAGGCCGCCAAGAAGCCGGCTTTCATCACATTCACGGCCTGCGGCTTCAAGACCAAGGCCGACACGGTCGAGATTCTGCTCGCTCTTGAACGCGGCGGCGCCGACATCATTGAGGTACGCGTCTGCTAGATGCATATGAGGGTAGCTTCCACAGTGAACTGACGGATGAGCGATTGTTTGTGCAGCTCGGCGTGCCGTACTCGGACCCACAGGCTGATGGCCCGACGATCCAGAAGGCGCACCAGATTGGTGTGGACCAGGGCATCACGCTCCACGACGTGCTCGCGACCGTGAGGGAGGCGCGCGCCAAGGGTCTCGTCACGCCCGTCGTGCTCATGGGCTACTACAACAACTTCCTTCAGTACGGCGAGGTCAAGATCTGCGCCGACTCGAAGGAAGGTGGGGTTTCAGCTACCGACAGTACAGACTGTCTTCCTATACAGTGATCTCACTGACGATGGACTGGTTGCATCTCTGTGGACTCACTGCAGCCGGTGTCGATGGCTTCATCGTCGTCGACTTGCCGCCAGAGGCTGCCTCGTTCTTCAGCGGCGAGGCGATCAAGCACGGCCTCGCGTACATTCCCCTCGTGTCGCCCACGACGACCGAGGAGCGGATGGCGCTCATCGGCTCGGTCGCGAATGGGTTCGTGTATTGCGTGAGTCTGACGGGCGTCACGGGCGCGCGCTCGGAGCTCCCCCCGAACCTCGACGCGTTCATGGCCAAGAGTGCGTCTGCTGTCTTGTCTCTGTTTCGAATGCTGAAGTGTCTCGACCTGACGCATCCGTGTCGTTCTCCACAGTCCGCAAGCACATCTCGCACCCGCTCGCGCTCGGCTTTGGTCTCTCGAGCCGCGAGCACTTCGTGCAGGCCGGTGCTTTTGCCGACGGCGTCGTCATGGGCTCGAGCATCATCAAGGTCATCGAGGCCGCCGCGGACGACACCGCGTCGCGCGCCGCCGCCGTCGAGAAGTTCTGCCAGGGCATCGTCACGGAGGCCTAAAGCCCATCACTCACTCCCAGCAGCTCTCCTCGTGCGCAAGACTCCATTTAGCCGTAGACTCTGAACGTAGCGATGAACAAATACTACTCCCCCCTACCATACCCCATTTCGATCTCCATCCACCGACTTCAACTGTACTTGCCCACCGACGTCGACACCCATTTTTGTACCTGTCGATACCAACGCGAGCAGCTCCCATTGCGGAAACGTGCCGAGATCCCCGCATCTCCTTCCTGCTCCTGTGAGAGCAGACAAGCATTCCCGACCCTACGAGTATGTATTCTTTGATTATCATATTCCGCAGTCGTCAATCGTGCAGCGTGTTTTGCCCGAGTCGTCAAGACTCTCGCATCTTGCGCATCCCGGCGGTCAATGGCACGGGTTCGAGTCCCGCTGTCGCCATGGTTTGCTTGCCTCTGTGTGTGTGTGTGTCATCTCTCTGGTTGGTTACGGGTCAGTAGTGTACCCCTGAAGAGGGTTACGGTTACTCCTCGCATTCTATCGAAGCCCAGCGTGTCTGTCCAATTAGACTAAAGGCAGGGTCAATGTGAATGCAATAGTACTCTGGGTGTGGAAATTGGGGCCCCTGCGGGGTCACAATAACCACAATCTCCCCGGAAACGCTCGTCCGGGTGTCTGTCCTGCGCTTACCTCGATCGCAGATTTCAGCCAATCGATGGGTATACATCCTTTTGTGCCCCCTCGGGGTAACTATTTTCTCGTCTTTTTTCTGGTTTTGTGAGGTGGCACCCCCAGGGGGGCACTAAATGCGCGTCATTCCGCCTCCCGTGGTGCAACATCGAAGAGAACAACGGCCGTCGGGCAATCCCAGTCTTCCTCCTCCTCGTCCCCCCCATCGCCGCTCTCTCGCTCCGCCGCCGTCGCAATGGAACGCTTCCTGTCGGCCATCGGCCGCGCCAAGCCCGTGGAGAGCTGTATGCTCAACAAGACCAGCGGCGCGCTCAAGCGCAGCCTCACGCTGCTTGACCTCATCGCGTACGGCGTCGGCTGCTCGGTCGGCGCTGGCGTGTACTCGCTCGTGGGCGTCGGCGCGCAGATCACGGGCCCGGCCATCTCGCTATCGTTCCTCATCAGTGGCGTGGCTTGCATCTTCACGTCGCTCACGTACTCGGAGTTTGCGGCGCGCGTGCCGGTGCGTTTCGCCTACTGCTGCTGGTGCCTCGTGTTTGTATGACTGACGAATGTTCGGCATCGCTAGATCACCGGCTCGGCGTACACGTTCGTGTACCTGACCTTCGGCGAATTGGCTGCGTGGCTCATTGGCTGGAACTTGACGCTCGGGTATGGCATCTCGGCGGCGGGCATCGCGCGCAGCTGGGCGTCGTACGCCGAGTCGTTCCTGCACCAGTTCGGGCTCCAGATCCCGCATTGGCTCGTGCGGACCGAGATCCTTGGCATGTCCTGCAGCGTGCTCGCTACTGTGCTCGTTATCTCCTGTACATTCATCCTCCTCGCTGGTGTCCATGTGAGTCTGCGCGGATCGGCGAACGCTGGTGGTAGATCACTGACATCGGATCGCCATGTTTCTTCTAGGAATCGGCCAAGTTCAATGCGTTTGTGACGCTGCTCAACATCGTCGTCTTGTTGTTTGTCATCGTACTCGGCAGCACACAGATCGAGCCAACGAACTGGAAGCCGTTCGCGCCCGCAGGGTTTGACGGCGTCATGACGGGCGCCGGCGTGGTCTTCTTCGCGTACTTGGGCTTCGATATGGTCGCGTGTCTCGCCGAGGAGGTCAAGGAGCCGCAGCGTACGCTGCCCAAGGGGATCATCGGCTCGCTCTTGATCTCCATGACGATCTACGTCGGCGTGTCGCTCGTGGTGACTGGGATGGCTCCCATCAGCATTCTCGGCGGAGACATCCCGCTGATCAACGCGTTCTCGTACCACCACCTCGAATGGGCGGGCCACATCGTCTCATTCGGCTCGATTTTTGGACTCACGACCGCTGCGTTCACATGCTTGATGGGGCAGCCACGCATCTTCTATCAAATGGCCAAGGACGGACTACTACCGGATATCTTTGCGACCTTGAACCGTAAGACCCAGGTGCCCGTGGCCAGCACGATCTTCACCGGCATCCTCGTGGGTACGGTCGCGTTCATCTTCGACCTCGACTTCCTCGCGAACGTGATCTCGTGCGGCACGCTCCAGGTCTTCACCTTCGTCAACGCAGGTGTGCTCTTGCTGCGTATGAAGCCCAACCGCCACCAGCGGGGCACCGTCGCGACGCGCGTCGTGATCTTCACGATCGCCGCGTTCGCGGTCTCGTTTTCGCTCGTGCTCAAGTGGAACTGGACGCTGCAGATCGTGCTCGGTCTCATTGTGCTCGGAGCATTTGGCTCGATTCAATTCCTGGGCAAGCACCAGTACGCTTCCTCCTGCTCTTCCCGTGGCGTGGCTGGCGGGTTTGACTAACATCTCTCTGTAGTGTCGACACCACTACGTTCCAGTGTCCGTGGGTCCCCTTGGTGCCGTGTGCCGGAATTTTCGCCAACATCTACATGATGGCGAGTCTGTCGCACCAAGCGTGGTACGTGATTTATCTTGCATTCGCACAATGGCTGTGAGAGCTCTCTAATGGCTCACTCCTTCCTGGCAAGGCTCGGCGTGAGCACGTGGCTCTTCCTCGGTCTGATCGTCTACCTCGTCTACGGCATCCGCCACAGTGCGCTCAATAGCTTCGCCGATCGCACGCCGTTGTTGTGAGGACGCCGCTCATTTTGTTCCTCTCTTGTCCCAGCGATATGGAACTGAGAGGGGCGACAACAACGGCTTGCAGTCGTTCGTCTACAGGTTCAACTAGATACCGCGTTGTATGATTGGCTGAAATTAAGAAAAGAAGAGTAGTCAGCTAATGAAATCGGCTTGTTAAAAATAGCTGATTGTCTGAGTCTGAGGTCGTGACGTCAGTGGAAATGGCCCCGCTTTGAGTGTGATGGCACTGGCGTCGCGAGAAGAATTGGCGCAGCGGCGGCGCATGCTCCGCCCACGCAGCAATGGCGAAGACGCCGGCGGCGATGGGGATGGTGGCAGCGTTTTCCCGCTCGAGTACCTTCTGCCGATCACGGCGGCTGCGCGACGCGACGAGGATGCGTCACGGGATGACGATGGCCGCGGCCAGGCCGATGAGTTCGAGTCGCTCAGCCTGTATCGACAGGCCGTGCCGCTTCTACATCCCCAGTCTACAGCGGCGACTCGGACGATCGGCAAGATGCTGGGCGATCCGAAGATCGCGCAGCGCATGCTGCGACGTACCCAGCCGACGGTCACTGGGGCCGCGCCGAGGGCCAACGCCACGCAGCGCGTCCACTTCCATAGAGTGTGCGAAGACATCTTTACGGGGTTCGATCCTGTGGTCAAACGCACGGGAAGGCTGCCACTGCCGCGGCTGAGGCTGTTGCTGCGCCATTACGGGCTGGAGATCGACGACGTCGCGTTCCGGCGGTGGGAGCAAACACTCGCTGAGGACTGCCACGAGATCTCGCTGGTCGGCTTCGTCCAGGCGTGCATGGTGTGGTTCCACGAGCCGTTTCTGATCCACCACTACGCACAGTGGCGCGATCGACGGTCAGCAACAGGCGGTTTGGTTGCGCCGGACTTTTCGCTGGGCAAGTGCCAGTCGGCACCTCAGCTGCTCCATCCGTTTGACGCCCTCGCGCGTGGGCACGACGACGCGCTCGCGTTCTCCTACGAGGACCACGTGCGAAGCCCCGTGGTACGTTAGGCTACCGCCGTAGATGTCCTGCAAGCGGCTCACATGACTTGTGCTTTGTTCCAGCGGCTGCGCAAAACGCAGGACGAGACGAGCGCGCTGAAGACCCAAGCCATGATCAGCGCGACCCAGCAGCTGCGCCGCCAGACCAAGATCCTCACGCGGCTCAGTTTGACCAAGAGCCTAGAGACAGCCGTACCTCAGTCAGGCTCACAGTCTCCCGACAGATCCGCAATGGCGACGGCGCACGACAGACTCCACGAGGAGAAGCTCGCGCACCACATCCTGCAGCGCTGCGGCTCGCAGGCGATCGCGCCGTCCAACCGCCGCCAGTTCACCGTCGCTGCGGAAACACTCGCGGCATCGAACGCCCCGTGGCCACCAAATCCACACGCGCGCCGGCAAAGGCAGCTCGCGGCCAAGAAGCTCGCGCGCCAGCAAAACCTGGAGACGGCCAAGGCGTTTTCCGCGAGCATCGCGATGATCTCGCGCCACGTCCACAACGAGGAGCTGCGCGACCTGCGCGAGATCGCCCACGAGCGGCAGCTCGTGGCCGTCGAGCAGCGCAAGCAGCTGCGGCGCCTGCAGCACGCGCACTGCCAGGCACTCGCGCACGAGAAGTCCCACCAGCAGATGCGGGACGTGGTCGCGATGAAGACGCTGGCTCAGGAGGAGGCCGAGCTCGCGCGCCAGTTCCTCGCGAGCCGCGAGCAGCTCCTTCGCTTCCAGCGACCGCAGTTCAACCTCTCGGCCTCGACGAGCACGCTCTTCCAGCAGCCGCCCGAGATCCTCGCGGCCAAAGCCACAGCCAAGACGATGTCCCAGAAGAAGAAGCTGCAGCTCATGGAGAAGGAACACCTCGACCACATGCGCAGCATCCAGTTGCTCGACTACGCCTACGACAAGAAGCGCGCGGTGCTGGACGCGAGCGAGCCCAAGGCCGACGCGGCGCTGCTCGACCTGCACGTCGACGAGCTCCCCGAGGCGCAGGAGGCCGCGCTCGCGACCGAGGAGGTGTGGCGCCAGATCGTGGACGCGTGCGCGGCCAACGGCGACCTCACGCCGCTGATCCCGCCGCCCAACTCGCCCCCGGCGGCGATGCGGTACTTTAGCCACCGCCGCGCGAGCGGTGGGCTGCTGCCGCCGTTCACGGCGTCCACCGTCACGCCGCATCCAACGAGCAAAGTGCCATGATACAAACGGTACAGCAAGCAGTAGTGGTCTGTCTGCTCGAAGAAAACCTGCAATGCAGTATGGGGGATGTAGGTATTTACGGTACGATGCGTCTAGTGGCCAAAGCCCTGGCTCGCCTTGAACTTCTTCTTGGCGATGGTTTTCGGGTTGAAGTTGCCCCGGCGGTGCTGCTGCTTCCACTTCTGGCGGCCGGCGCTCGACTTGCCGACGCCGTAGTTGCCGTAGCTGATGCGGTCCTCCTGCTCGGCCTTGGCGGGCTTCTTGGCGGCCGGCTCGCCGTCGTCCTGCTCCTCGATCTCGGCGCCGTCGTGTTCGCCCTCGCCGTGCGTGAACGTGTGGAGCGGGTCGTTGTCCGTGCGGCGCTTGGCGTCCGCGACCGCGGCGGCGCCCGTGCGCAGCCGCTTGTTGTGCTTCTTCTTCTTGTTCTGCGGCGGCGCGGCCTGCAGCGAGATGGGCACGAGGTAGTCTGGGATCGTCGCGAGATGCGGCTGCACGCGCGCCGTGCCGATGGCCTTGTCGTGCTGCAGAATGTTGAGGTCGCGCGGGTTCTCCTCAAAGTGGGAAGCCAGCTTGTCCGAGTTGAGGATCTCCTTCTTGACGTCGGCGAGTCGCGCCTCGCGGATCGCCACGCGCGTCACGGCGCGGCGCACGTCCTCGACGCGGTAGCGGAAGCAATCGATCTCCTTGAGGTCGAACGAGAGCTCGGCCGGCTGCTTGAGCAGGTCCTTGGACGGCGCGAGGATCGGCTGCTGGCTCGCCTGCACGCGCGTGAGCGCGCGCTGCTCCTTGGGCTCCTCCGGCGAGATCAGCGAGAGCGCCGTGCCGTTTGCGCCACCACGCGCCGTACGGCCGATGCGGTGCGTGTATGAGCGCACGCTCTTGGGGAAGTCGACGTTGACCACAAAGTTGACGCCGCGGAAGTCCACGCCGCGCGACACGCCGTAGGCCTCGTCGCGTCCGCGCTTGGCGCCGCGCGCCGGCTTTTTGGCCGCCTCCTTGCTGTTGGCGTCGTCCGAGTCGTCGTCAACGGGCTCCTCATCTTCATCCTCGTCGTCGTCGTCGTCGTCGTCGTCGCCATCCATCTCGGCGTCCGCGTCTTCGTCCTCGTCGTTCTCCTCGACCTCGACGTCTTCCTCCTCCTCGACCTCCACCTCGTTGTCCTCTTCCTCCTCTTCATCGTCTGATCCCTCCTCCTCCTCCTCCTCCTCCTCTTCCTCGTCGTCGTCCTCCTCCTCGTCATCGCTGGCCTCGCCCTGGTCGCGGTCCACGCTGTCGTCCGTCGCGATGAGGTAGTCGAATAGTCCGCGGTTGTACTCCTCGATGATGTGCTGGCGCGAGTTGTGCGGCAGCTCGGCGTTGAGCACCACGCTCTTGATCAAAAACTGCTCAAAGAAGAGCTTGAGGCGGTACGCCGAGTCGGTCGAGTTGACGAAGAAGATGATCTTGCCCTGGATCACGCCGAGCTTGATCAGCGCGTACAGCAGCAGGTCTTTGTCCTGCGCCTTGATCGGCAAAAAGTACTGCTGCAGCTTGCCGTCCGTCGCGCCTTCCTCGAGCTTGACGACCGCCGGGTTGTGGAGCACCGACTTCTTGAGCTTCTCGAGCTCCGGGCTGAGCGTCGCCGACATGCAGAACGTCTGGCAAGCCTTGGGCAGGTGGTTGTAGATCGTGCGGATGTCCTCGCCGTAGCCAAACGAGAGCACGAGATCGGCCTCGTCGATCACGACCGTCTGCACCGAGTCCTTGAGCTTGAGGTTGCCCGCCGTCAGGTGGGCGACGAGCCGGCCGGGCGTCGCGATCACGATGTCGGGCACGTCACGCAGCAGCGCCTGCTGCGCGTTCATGCTCTGGCCGCCGAGGCCCAGCAGGCTCACGACGTCGCGGCAGTAGTACATGAGTTCGGTCATGTGCTTGCGTGTCTGCTCGACGAGCTCCTTGGTGGGCACGAGCACGAGCGCCTTGATGGCCGGCTTGGCGGCCTGCGCGCTCGACTGGTCCTGCTTGTGCTGCAGGATCTTGTGGAGAAGCGGCAGCGCAAAGGCCGCGGTCTTGCCCGAGCCCGTGCGCGCGCGCACGAGCAGGTCCTTGCCCTGCATGGCCAGCGGGATGCAGTGCACCTGCACGAGCGTGGCGTAGACGAACTGCATCTTGGCCACGGCCTTGGTGAGCCGCGTGTCGAGCCCGAAGTCGCAGGCCGCGAACGGCTGCTTGGCGTCGAGCAGGTGCTCGTTCACCTTGTCGGCCACCGTCGTCATCGTGGGCGCTGCTTCTCGCCGTGGATCGATCTCTCGAGGCGCGTGAATATGCGTGCCGCCAAAGGACACGGTGCCAGTCAATCAATGCGAGCAGCTCGGCCGTTTTTGGTTGGTGGCCGCCACAATGGAGGTGAGGCCGCCACCGGTTCGTATACCGGTATTGACAAAGCAAACCCCACCGTCCACTGGTGTCCGCTCTGTCCGCCGAAGCGTCCACTAAAAAGGATCTCGGATTGGACGATAATTGCAGCTTCGAAACAGCCACCGTTCGAGCAACATTCCCAATCCTTCGTGCAACCTCCTCACGCGTTCGGCGCGAAAAGCCTTTCAAACGTTTGAAGCACGGAACGCGCAAGCGGCACGAAAGAAGCAGGACGACGCGTCCTTCACCTCCGCCCTGCAGCAATATCTCTATCTATCTATCTCTCCGCACGTCGCTGGCCAGGCCCGAACAGCCATGTCGTCGCCGCCCACGAGTGCGACCCATGAGTCGCCCACGAACGTGACGGTCGCCGTGCGCTGCCGGCCGCTGAACGAGCGCGAGAAGACGGCCGCGCGGCCACCCGTCGTGATCTGCAAGCCCAACAACAACGAGATCTCGATCGTCAAGCGCAAGTCGTACACGTTCGACAAGGTCTACGGCCAGTACTCGACCCAGAAGGACGTGTTCAAGGCCACGGTCAAGCCCGTGGTGGACGAGGCGCTCGCCGGCTACAACTGCACGGTCTTCGCGTACGGCCAGACCGGCACGGGCAAGACCCACACGATGCAGGGCAACCTGCAGCCCGACAACGAGATGGCTGGCATCATCCCGCGCTGCGTGCGCTACATCTTTGACGTGCTCCACGCCAACCACCAAGAGTACTCGGTCAAGGTCTCGTTCCTGCAGCTCTACAACGAGGAACTCAAGGACCTGCTCGCGCCCTCTGAGAGCAAGAAACTGCGGCTCATGGAGGACGTCAAGCGCGGCGGCATCTACTGCCAGAACCTGCTCGAGGTGACCACGACCACGGCCTCCCACGTGTTTGAGCTGCTCGAGACAGGCGTCAAGAACCGGATCACGTCCGAGACGCTCATGAACGAGAACTCGAGCCGCTCGCACTCGATATTCACGATCCGCATCCACAGCAAGGAGAACAACCCTGGAGGGGAGGACCTGCTGCGCATCGGCCAGCTCAATCTCGTTGATCTCGCCGGCTCCGAATGTATCGGCCGTTCCGGTGCGCGCAACGCGCGGGCCCGCGAGGCCGGCAACATCAACCAGAGTCTGCTCACGCTCGGCCGCGTGATCACCGCGCTCGTGGATAACCACCCTCACATCCCGTACCGCGACAGTAAGCTTACGCGCCTGCTACAAGAATCGCTCGGAGGTCGCGCCAAGACGACGATCATCGCGACGCTCGCACCGTGTGCCGACAGCATTGACGAGACGCTGAGCACGCTCGAGTACGCGTACCGAGCCAAGAACATCAAGAACAAGCCCGAGATGAACCAGAAGATGACCAAGACGGGCCTGCTCAAGGAGTACGGCAGCGAAATCGAGTCGCTGCGCAATGCGCTGGCGGCGGCCCGAGCCAAGGATGGCATCTTCCTGCCGCCTGCCCAGTTCACGGAAATGCAAGAACGAATCGCTGGTCAGGCGGCCCAGATCGCAGAGCTGGAAGACGAACTCGAGTCCCGCTCGAAGGCGTACAAGGAGCTTGAAGGGCAGCTGGACGCTCAGAGAACAGAGAACTCCACGTTACGACGCGAGAAAGTGGTGCTCGAAACGAGTCTCCGTGAGAAGGAAGTTGAGCTAGAGACGACCAAGTCGGAACTCGCTCAGACCAAGGACGAGCTCGCCGAGACCCGGCGCATTCTCCGTCTCTTTCAGACCAATGAGACCGCCCTACTGAAGAACGGAGGCACTGCTACCAAGCTCTACAACGAGAGTGAGGTTCGTGTTGACCAGTTGCTTGAGAAGATTCAGCGGAAGCAGCAGGTCGAGACGGCCAACCACGAGCTGGCCAGCATCTTTGCTCAAACCACGCAAACCCAGCTCCACGCGTTCGAGGATCGGCTCACCCAGCACCAGCAGAAGCAGAGTACTCTATTTGGCGGCGTTGATGCCGCCATGGAGGAACTGCGCAAGTCGCACAGCGTGGACGTGGAGTCGTTGATGAAGACCCTCAGTAACCTGGATGCCGCCGTGAAGGAAAGACAGAGCGAGTTTGACGCGGAGCTGGATCGTGAGCGTCTCGATGGAGATGAACACAAACAGTTGCTTGAAGACGTGAGCGTGAAGCGTCAGCAGAAGATGCAGGAGCACCTGACACAGTTTGTGTCGCTCAGCAAGAAGAGTGCCGAGCAGCTGGTGGTGCAGCTTGCGGCCGCGAAGAATACGCAGCTCTCGCACCTCTCCGACATTTCTTCAAATGTGTCCAAGTCGCGCGACGAGATGAGTGCTTTCTTGAAGGAGCAGAGCAACAAACTCGCCCAGCTGAAGACAACTCTGGATGCGAGCTTCAAGGAGCAGGCCAGTCAACTTGCCAAGCACAAGCAGGCTCTTATTGACGCTCTGCGTGATGGACAGACACAGCAGAAGACAAACTTGGAGGCCATGAAGCTGCAGCTCTCCCAGCTGATTGAGCAGTCGATTGCCAGCCACGCTGAGCGGATCGACGCCGACGTGGGCATGGTTGCTGCCCACGTTGACACACACCAAGACCACCTCAAGCGCACCCAACAGATCATGGCGCAGGAGATTGACGTGACGACGAACGGCATGGACGAGGCGGAGACGCTGCAGAAGACTCAGTTCAACAAGTTTGAGAAGCGCGTTGCCGAGGCGAGTGCCGATGTGGAAACGGTGCACGTGAAGCAGAACGAACAGGTCGAGGGTCAGCAGCGTGAACGTGAGTTGTGGAGCGAGGATGCCAAGTCGTTCGAGCAGCAGCACCGTGAGCAGTTCAGTGAAGTGGTCACCACCCAACATACCAAGTTGGCGGAGCGCTTGCAGTCGCGTGCCACGACCCAGCGTGGATTCCTCTCCGCCCACGAGAAGCTCCGCAACGGACTTGCTGAACAAACGGAGACCGTTCGATCTGATTTGGAGAAGCACGCGGGTGGAGTCAAGCGCAAGTTTGCCGAGGTCACAGAGGTTGCGAGCGAGGTATTGGCTGACAGCTCGAAGGCTACCATCGAGCAGCGCAAGCAACTCGAGAGCTTCATCAAGAGACGCCGCGTTGATGATGCGACTGGTGCTACACCAGTCAAGGTTTCGCAAGAGTTCCCGAATTTTGCGGCCACAAACGTGGATGGAACGACCTCCACGCGTGAGCCTGTGGTTGAAGAGCCTGCCCCTGTCGGTGATGAAAATGTGGAGCCTGCGCAAGACCCAGTGGCAGAGGATGGCGGCAATGCCAAGTCCCCGAGCGACGAGTTGAAGAAGTCGCCTGAGTCGGACAAGTCAGAGGTATCCGTGTCGCCGACCGAGGCGGAGACTCCGGCCAACCAGCATGGCATTCCTGCCCCGAAGCAAATCGCCAAGGTGATCAACCGCAAGCGCACGCTCAGTGGCGGCAGCAACTTCCACCGTCCGCCCGCCGGTCCGTCGTCGTCGCTTGCCGCGCCCACCAAGCGGTTCCGCGTCAAGAAGGCGCCTCTCGGGGAGACGACCAACAAGATGTGAAACCATCTCCACGCACCTCCGTACGTATTGTAATTATTGAGAGCCGCAGGCACTGCAGTCCACGCGTCGCGGCTCCGTAGTCTATGTAGCCTAGGAAGCATATTCCCCCCCCTCCACATTCGAGCCAAGTAGTAGTATTTTCCCCGTAATGGATTGCAATGCATTGTTCGATTTCCAGTCGCTGTCTCTCGATCTTTCCACGACGGTGCTCCTACTCCGCTCTCGTCTCGGGAGCGGCCTGCCGACTGACTGTGTGTGTGTGTGTTACCAAGAGGTGACGCGTTTATACCTTGCTGTAGTCCATCTTGGACTCGAGCTTCTTGACCTCCGAGAGCTTTCGTGCGGCCTTCATAAAGTCCTCCTCCACGACGTACTCGCGGTCCGCGCGGATCGCAAACACGCCGGCCTCCGTGCACACGTTACGGATGTCGGCGCCGTTGAAGCCGTCCGTGAGCTTGACGATCGACTCGTAGTCAATGTCGCCCTTCTTGGTGATCGGGCCCGAGTGGATCTTGAGAATGTCCATGCGCGAGGCCTCGTTGGGCAGCGGGATCTCGATCTTGCGGTCCAGTCGCCCGGGACGCAGCAGCGCCGGGTCGAGAATGTCCGGTCGGTTGGTCGCCATGACCATCTTGACCTGGCCCAGCGCGTCGAAGCCGTCGAGTTGGTTGAGCAGCTCCATGAGCGTGCGCTGGATCTCACGGTCCGCCGACGTACCTTCCGAGAACCGCGAGCCGCCGATCGCGTCGATCTCGTCCATGAAGATCACACACGGCTGGTGGTCGCGCGCGTAGCCAAACATTTCTCGGATCACTCGGGCCGATTCACCAATGTACTTGTCCACGATGGCGCTCGCGACGACCTTGAGGAACGTCGCGTTGATATTGCAGGCTAGCGCACGCGCGAGCAGCGTCTTGCCCGTGCCTGGCGGGCCGTACAGCAGCACGCCCTTGGGCGGCTTGATGCCGACGCGCACAAACAGCTCCGGGTTCGAGAGCGGCAGCTCGACGACTTCGCGCAGCTCGCGGATCTGGTCGTTGAGGCCACCGATGCTCGAGAACGACACGTTGCCGGCGTCCTCATTGAGCATGTGGTACACCGTCGGGTCGACCTCGCGCGGCAGCGCGCGCATGATCGTGAGCGTGGTCATGTCGAGCGCCACGCGCGTGCCCGACTTGAGCTTGGTCTTGTCCACCTTGGCGCGGCAGCCCACGACGTAGCGCGGACCGCTCGAGGCCTTGACGATGAAGCGGTCGTCATCCAGCTGGCGCAGCACCTCGCCAATGATCTGGCCCACGCTCTACATGGTGAAAAAGAAGAGAGAAAAAAAAAGATCGCTCGTGTCAATCGCGCGTGTTGCTTTCTCCACGCTTCTCTCCAGCGATTGCGACCACCGACGCACCTGCAGCGCCTTGAGATCGTCCTCGGTCTTATTGTACTCCTTCACGAGCGCCTTGACGTTGTCGCGCAGCGTCTTGACGCTAAACGATCCCCACGCACAGCACAGTCAGTATCCTCATCCTCCAAAAAAAAAAAAACGCAAGATCGCACGGAGCTGCTCGCGGCGTACCGACTCTCCATCTCGCGGTGCTCGCGCACCTTGGCCTTGTACGCGCTCAGCACCTGCGCACGCTCCTCGTCCACTGGGTGGGCCGACATATCTACTTGTGTGGTGGTGGGTGGTCTAACGGGTTCGTTCCCCTCGCGCGCCGCTGCTCCGCGATGCCAGGAGCTTCCTTCCGCTTGCTTCTCTTCCTGCTTACAAGCAAAGACCCTCCCCCTCAAAAGGATATGGTCCGCTCTATGGTATAATTGCACATCTAGTACTATATAGTCATCCAATTACATAAAGAGACATTGAGTGCAAACTATTGTTGTGTCCGGTGCGGTACAATCTCTCATGGTGGAGTGTTGTTTGGCGGCCAATTGACGGCAAGTTCAAACATCGCCCGAGGATTGGCCAGCATGCGCATCCTCCGCCGCGTGCCGCCCGCCTTTACGCGCCATCTACGCGCTGCCAGCGCGTCCCACGGAAACCACAATGCATCCTTCGTGTCGAGGATACCGTCGCGCGTCGAATGCGGCGCCTCTCGCTGCCTATCGACCGTTGCAAGACCCACAACCCGAGCGACAAGTCCGCGAATGCTGTCGACGTCGACCGCAACGTCCGCTCCCGCCGAGCCGTCGCCGGCGATCGTGATGCTGCAGACGCTTGCTGAGTGGCAAGGCGATGGCCATATCCATAGCATACCCAACCCATCGAAGAAGCCGATGCCGCTGGCCGCAGTTCCATCCGCCAAACCCGTCAGCCTCACCAAGCGGAATCGGTCTCTGCAGACGGCGATCGAAAAGGGCGACTTCCACGGTGCGCAGCAGCACCTACGCGATCTGCTGCAGCACGCACCGGCCCGCGGTGCGCACCCCGTGGACACGGAGAACTACGACCGCCTGCTCTTTCAGTGGAGCCGGCTCAGCACGCAGCGCCTGCGCACGCGAGGCGATGCAGATAACAGACCCGTCGACCTCTCGCCGATGCTGTCGCTGCTCGAGGCCATGACGGTGTGGAACCGCGTGAACGCGCGAAGCTTCAACACGGCGCTCGTCGTGTGCCACCGCCTGCGCGCGCTGGACGCCGGCGAGCGCGTGCTCGCGATAATGAAGCGCGCTGGTCGCGTACCCAAGGCGTTCGCGTACACCAACCTCATCAGCTGCTGCGCGCGGCTCGCGAGCACGCACAAGGGCCGCCAGGACGCGTTCGTGGCCGACGCCGAGCGGTTCTTCCACGAGCTCGTGGACGGCGGCACGGGCGTGACGATCGAGGCCGTGAACGCCATGGTGTTTGCGTACCGCGCGGCGTCGGGCCGCTCGTGCGAGGCCGTCGACTTGGTCGAGAGAGCGCGGCGCGAGTGGAAGCTAGCGCCCGACACGAGCACGCTCGCGACGCTGACTGTGTGTCTGCTGAAGGACGGCAACGCGCTCGAGGCCGCGCGGTGGGTCGAGTACGCGCTCCACCACCGCGTGCGGCTCGACGAGCCGATCGTGCGCAGCGTGGTCGACGCCTGCCGGCGCGACAGCCACTGGGACAAGGTCGAGTCGCTCGCAGAGATGCTGCAGCAGCGCGGCGTCGCGCAGAGAGACCACGCGCTCATGCAGATCCTGAGGCAGAGCCGCGCGCGGCAGCCGCTTGCCGCGACGACAGCGAGCGTGCTCCCGACGACCGACAAGCAGACCATCGTCCAGTCAAAGAAGCAGCTCAAGAGCGACGCGGCGGTGATGCTGGCCGAGCTGATTCGGACTGCGGGAAGTCTGCCGGCGCGCAAGTTGTCCAAGGCCGAGTGGGGGAACATCTTCGAGCACGGCCGAATCAACCAACTGGACGAGCTGGTTCGACTTGTGCGCTTGCCCGAATCGTGCGTCGTGCTTCCGAGTGGCGTCACCATGGCCTGGCTGAGCCAGGGGTACCTGCGCGCACTGGACGCCGCGGGCGAGTGGTGGCGCGTCGTCGACGCCATCGACGAGATGCTCGAGGCGACGCCGCGCGACGTCAACGTGTACTGCTTCAACGCCGCGATCCGCGCGTGCACGCGCGCGGGCCGACTCCACGAGGCCGTGCGCGTGCTCGAGCGCATGGAGAGGATGCGAACGACGCTCCAGCCGAACCGTGAGACGTACGACGCGCTCATCCAGTGCTGCGGCGTGATCGGGTCGGTGGAGGGCGCGCTACGGTACTTCCGCGAGATGCAGCGGTCGGGGCTCGAGCCGACGATTAACGACGTGAACGCCGTGCTCAAGGCGTTTGGCAACGCCGTCCACCGGCTCATCGAGGCCAGCCACGACGCGTCGTCCGAGCTCGACGTGCCGGCCTCGGACTTGAGCGCACTCGCCGTCCACGCGCTCCAGTTTTTTGAGGACGCGACGGCCAAGTACGACGACACGGTCGAGATCAACGAGACCACCGTGTTCCACCTCTTCCGGTCGTTTCTCGGGGCCGCCGAGGTGTTTGACACCGTGGATCTCGGCGAATTCGCGGCCTTTTCGGACGACGATGACCACGCGCATCGCGAGTCCCATGGCGAGTGGATCGTGCTCTCGAACGCGATCCAGCAGATCTGCCGTGACGCGCCACCCGAGATCGTGTCGCCGCGCGTGATCAACATCGCGATCGACTTTTTCCAGCGGCGCGGCGAGCCCGACAGTGCGTTCGAGCTGTTCAACACGATGGTCTCGCGCGAGATCGCGCCGACCGCGGATACCGTGCGGCTGCTGTTCGCCGCGTGCTGCAACGGCGATGAGAACGCGCAGCTCGGGCTTTTCTTCCTCGAGCACTTGATCAGCGACATGGGCGGAGACGACCGTCCTCCGCTCGGCCGCGTGGTCGCGCGAGAGGCACTGAGATGGGCCGGACGCATGGCCACCTCGACGACGGACGGCAGCCCAGATCTCGTGGACACGGTGTTTGACAAGCTGGTCGCGGCGGGGATCTTATCGCTGGAGCCGTCCGTGTACCAGGAGCTCGTGGGCGTGTACGCGCACGACGGCAACATCATGCAGGCAAAGCGCGTCGTGTACCGGATGCTCGCGGACACGGGCGCCGTCTCCATCGGCGTGGCGAACCGCCTCCTCCAGGCTTGTTCAGTGGCGCGCGCGCCAGTCGCGGCCTTGGACTCGCTCGCGTGGATCAAGAGGCAGGGCGTCGAGCCGGACGTCGTGTCGTACAACAACGTATTGAGTGCGATCCGCCGCCGCCGTGTGGTCACGCGTCGTCACATGATGGATGGCGAGGAGGAAAATGTCGAGGAAGATGCGAGCGACAGCGACGAAGAAGAGAGTGACCCCGAGGATGCTGAGTACGAAGACAGCGCGGATGACGGTCAAAGAGACCGGTATCGCGAAAGCAAGGGACGCCCCAGGCGGGAGGACGACCTGGAAGCCACTCTCACTCAAGTCGTGGACGACTTACTGGGCGAGATGCAAGGCCAAGGCATCCGCGGACATGCGAGAACGTTCGAGAGTGCGGTGGCCATCGCCTCTCAGCGCGGTGAGATGCGTCGCGTGGTTGAGCTGTTCGACCGCATCAATGCGGCGGCGCGAGCCCGACGAGTCGAAGCGTCCGAGTTGCTGACGGAGCAGTCGATCCACCAGTATCTTGACGCGTGCGCTGCTCTCGGAAGCGAGGATAGTGCTGGGATCACGGGGCGCGTCGAAGAGCTACGGCTGCGACTCGCGACGTGGTACAGCGAACGTGGGTACAAGGTGGCGTCCGGAGCGCTCCAGCGACTGATCTACGCGTACGACGCTGTGGGCCAGTGGCGTGAGGCCGTGGCGTTGCTCAAGAACGCGAGCGACGTGTACGGCGTCACGCCGGGCGTCGAGATGTACCGGGCGGTGATGGAAGTGTGCAATCGCGTCGGCCAGCACAAGGCCGCTGAGCAAATCTTCGTGACCATGCAAACGCCCGGCGCGAGCGGCCGCGTGGTCCCGGACGCGGCGAGCTACGTGGAGGCGATCCACGCGATCGAGCAGCAAGGCAACTGGATCCAGGCGACGCAGCTGTTCATGGATATGCAAAGGAAGTGCCCGAGTGAAGAGCTCCACCCGTCGCTGCTGCACCGCATCGCGTTGGGACGCTACGCCGAAGGACGCAAGCGGCCAGACTGAGTCGTTGCGTTTACCCAAGAGGAGGCTGTGGTATAACGGTGAGAATTGACCGAGTGGAGGCGATTGCGAAAATGATATGAAAGAAGCACTGATGGATTCGTTCCCTGGGTGGCTAGGTGGGACATGGAAGCTTCGCGTTCCAGTGAACAAGGTATGCACCGTAGAAAGCCTAGTGTTGTCCGTCCCAACTGCCGTTGTCCGAGTCTGTGTCGTCGCTGCGTGCCCACGCACTCAATGCATCCCCCTTCAGAGGCGACGTCCCCCCACCAACGTCAGCAGTCACGTCGTCTTCGCTGCCATCGTCGTCCAGCCCGTCGACGGAGTCGCAATCACCGCTGGCCGAAGCGGAGCCGTTGAGTGGGATGAGATGGTGGTCTGGGCTGCCGACATCTACCCCGTCGCCGCTGGCCGAGTCCGAGTAGTGGCCACAGTCGAAGTTGTAGGAGCCAACGACGTCAAGGCCGTCGCAACTGCCCGAGTCTGAATCATCTCACCGCCGTCGTGACCTGTGCTGCCAACATCACTGCCGTCGCCACTGGCCGACCCATGATCGACATCGTCCATGCTGCGGCGCCACTCTGCGGGCCAGCTCCACGGATCGCCTCCCAGACGCTCCTCCCCAGAGGGGTGGACGAGAGCGACGGCGTCGTCGGTGTCGTCAGCCATGATCGTCTCCACGAGCGCTTCGTCCTCCACGATAATCGACGCTGGCGCAGTGTCGATGTTATTGACGCCGCTCGAGTCATTTGCGAGCGACGAGTGAGCTTCGGACATGCGGTCCGCGCGAGCGAGCGATGACAGACAACCAATGAGGCCAGCACAGGCGTGGAGGACGAGCACCGTGGAGATCTTCATCGCGGCGAGCAAGTAGGTTAGAAGGCAGTCGCTGTTCAAGCAACGAAAGAAATCAGAGAATACCCGCGCACTACGATTCACCACGGATCTGCTGAAGCGCGGTCAGCGACCGACGAGGGCGTCCAACGACGGAGCCGCTGGCTGCGCTGCCCACATCATCGCGGGCCAACGCTGGTGACGCCCTCACTACAGGGAACAGCCACAGGTTCTTGAGGCTCCCAGTGAGTGGATGCAAGTGCGGTTGACCTCCCGATTGCGTTGCTTTCTCGTGGCTCGTAGCTCGTGCGGGTCTGCCGCATCTTAACGTGCGTGGGGAGCGCTCTAGATTTGTGTGAAAAGGTCGCAAATCTCAAGAGTTGGCTCGTCTGTGCTGCTTTTAGGGATGCACAACCAAGAATTACGACCCACGGATGTCGCAACGGTCCGTTTATGTGCAATCGGAAGGCAAATGTGTCTTTTGACCGGAGATGATGCGATTTGCTTGCGCGTGACGGACGCGAACGGCCAACCACGCGAGGCCCACCGCGACCACCTCCATTGCTCCTTCCCCAGCGCATGCCATTCCACGATTTTCGCGGTGCCTCCCATTCACGTACCTCCTCTCACGTCTTCCTTTAAGCCACGATGCACGTCTCCAAGCTGCTCTCCCTCCAGTTCTGCGCGGGCCTCCTCGCCTGGCTCTCCGTGGCCGCTCGGACCGATGCGCTCTCCATCGCTCGCAGTATGGACAACGAGACCGAGGTGGCCGCCAACAGCACGACCGAGCCGTTCCTCGTCGTGGACGAGGATCTGATGAAGCAGATCATGGATGACGATGCCGTGGCGGGCGCCGTCCACCCGGCAGGCGGAGAGAGTACGACGACACAGCCGACGGCCACTCGCGAGCGCACAGCCGACGACGAACCCGAGACGACGGAAGAGCGTACCGCGGACAATGACGACGATGAGACCAAAGCCGACGCCGGCTCGTACGATGGCGAGCCGTTCTACCACCGCGGTTGAGCGGCGCGGGGAAATTCCTTCCCGCGCGATTCTTTCGAGTCTTCTTCGCTGGTCACATTCGACACCAAAGCCCACACAAAAAGAGAAAACGCCATTTCATTTACCATTCTGCGACTTGCCTTTGACCAATCGTCGCGTTGGGTGTCCATCAGTACCCGTCCAGCAGCCCCATCGCCTCCTGGCGCGGCGTAGACGGCACGGTCGTGCCAAAGCTGTCGGGCGATACGTTGGCGTCCACGCCGCTCGACCTCGCCGCGTCGTAGATCGACTGGTCGGACGCGTTCAAGTGGAAGAAGACGGCGCCGAACACGAGCACGCCCGACGCGATCGCGAACACGAAGTTCCAGTCGTTGGTCGCCGCGAGGATGCGGCCCGTGATCACGTTGCCGAGGATGCCGGGGATCGTCGCGAACGTGTTGGACACGGCCATGACGTGCGCCGCGTTGCGCGGCCCAATGTCGATCATGTTGACCCAGAACCCGGAGAGCGCCGCGCGCGCGAGGAAGAGCGTGGCCGAGAGCAGCAGCACGGCCGTCGTGGCGTTGTGCGCAAAGCGCATGAGGAAGAGGAACGCCGCGGCGCCCAGGAAGCCCGTGGCGTTGATGGCCTGGCGCACGTGCAGCACGCGGAACCCCCTCGCGACGAGCGCGTCGCCGATTCGCCCAAACACGAGCACGCCGAGGTACCCGCAGAGGTACGGCAGCGCCGCCGTGAAGCCCTTGGTGCCGAGATCGATGTGGAGCACCTGGCGAAAGTACTGCGGGATCCAGCCGAGCAGCACGTACCAGCCGTAGTTCTGGCAAAAGTGGGCCACGTACACGGCCCACGCGGGCCGCGACGTGAGCAGCACCTTCCAGTTGATCGAGTCGACGGACGCCGCGTCGGGCCGCATCGCCGCCATGGGCAGGCGACCGCCGGCGATCACGGTGTACCCCTTGGTGGCGCCCACGGACGACCGGTTCGCGAGGATGAAGGCCTGCTCGTCGGGCGAGATGCGCGGGTCGTCCTCCGGCAGGCTCTCGCCGTACAGCGAGTACGCGAGCACCCAGACAAAGCTGAGCACGCCAAAGCACTCAAAGATGCGCGGCCAGCCAAAGGCGGCCATGAGCGCCGGCGACACGACCATCGCGACGACCGTGCCCAGGTCGCTGCCGCCCGAGACGAGCGACACGAGCCGGCTCCGCTCTTGCAGCGGGTACCACGCGCCGGCGATCTGGTGCATACACGGGAAGAGGATGCCCTCGCCGAGCCCCATGCCGACGCGCGCGAGGAAGAGCGCCGGGAAGCTCGAGGACGCGAGCACGGTCGACAGGTCGAAGAGCGTCCAGACCACGACGCCGCCCAGCAGCACGTTCTTGGCGCCAAACTTGGCCGCCAAGAAGCCACCCGGGAGCTACGCAGCCACAGTCAAACGGACCACTGAGTCGTTCGCGTCCCCTTCCATTTGGTGGCGTCTCTAGAGACGAGGCGAAGGAAACCCACGCACCTGTGTGACCAAGTACCCGTAGAAGAACGCCGAGAGCACCTGGCCCTGCTCCTCCTTGTCGTGGACAAACGCCGGGATCGCGATACCGATGTTGGTGCGGTCGGCGTAGCAGATCGTCGTGACCCAGAGGCAGAGGAACGCGATCACGTAGCGCCGCTTGAGCCACGCGTGCTCGACGCCCAGCGGCGCGCGGCCGTCGCCGCCGGAGGCGAAGCGCGAGGCACCCGTCGGCGGGTCGTCCCACATCTCCATGGACGGCGTGCGGCGCCGCGGAGAACCCATGGCCATCATCGCGTCTGTGCGTCCGTGCGTCCGTCGTCTGTGCGTCTGATCAGCCCGTCGGAAAGGAGGAACGAATGCACCTCTGGCAGGATCGATAATTACCACCAATGAGGATGGCGTTAAACGATATTCAACCAATGGGAAGGAGCGATCTGCTGACGCTTTGCAATCTTTGTTGCGGTGTGTGCGTGTGTGTGATCACGGATCAGCCTGAAAGGGACGTGGAGAAGAGAAGGTCGGGCGAGCGGCGACGAGAAGAACGACGACTCGCGCCTAGTTGCGTTTGATAGATCCTTATCTCCATAGAACTGCAGATCTGCTCGCACATACACGCACACACACGCACACGCAGAAGGCAGTTTTGGTGGATTTTCAACGACTCGTTGACTCCGTTCAACGGAGTCCGTTGACAACGAGGGCAGCTCAACGGACACTGTCATATTTTGGCCAATGATAATACTCTATGCAACTATTTGAACCAATTATATTTCACCAATCTATCTATGGCTACATGCGCCATTCTTGACTCTGCGCATGGTGGCGTCGCTTCGCCATGGCCGCGTGCGCCACCCCACTCCACCTCTCCGCTTCCGCGACGGGATCGTAAGAATGGTGGAGTCTCCCCCGCCATCGCCGCCGCCCACGCTCATCTGCGAGCTCACGGGCGTGCTGCGCGACCCGCAGTTCCACCGCTGCCGGCTGCTTCTCCAGGAGCTCAGCGCGCTGCACCCGCAGTTTCTGCCCAAGCTCCACGGCGTGCTCGAGAGCGAGTACCTCGCGTTCGTCCACGCCAATGCGGCGCTGATCAACGCCGCGCAGCCGCCCGACAAGTCGCGCGCGAGCCAGCGCGCGCTCCACGGCGCGGACCCGTTCGTGCTCGTCAACGAGCGGCGCTTTCTCGGCAGCGAAGACGCGTTCATCGCGTTCGCGATCGAGCAGACGCGGCTCTCGCGCGCCGAGATCCTCGTCGCGGCGGCCTTTGGCGCGGACGCTCTGCGCGACGCCGCGGTGCAGCAGCACGCGGCGGTCGACGCCGAAGAGCGGCTCCAGGACCGGGCCGAGGCCGCCGCCAAGGAGGCGCTCTTCCGGTTCCGCCACGTCGCCGGCAGCGATTTTGCCTACTTGCTGTTCGAGGTCGACGGCATCACGCTGCCGCGCGTCGAGATCGAGCTGTTCCACCGCGTGTGTCCCAAGACGTGCGCCAACTTTGTCGCGTTCTGCCAGGGGCGCGTGCCGGACGTCAGCGACGACGTTCGCATGCTCGGGTACAAGGGCAGCCTCGTGCACCGCATCGTCCAGGGCGGCTGGATCCAGGCGGGCGACGTCACGGTCCGCGGCGAGAGCGACGACGACACGCCCAGCCGCGGCGACGGCGCGCCGCGATCTCTCTATGGGAGGGAGTTTGCCGACGAGAGCTTCGCCGTCGCGTTCGACCAGGCCGGCATCGTCGCGATGGCCAACAGCGGCGCGCCGCACACCAACGGCTCGCAGTTCTTCATCACACTCGCGCCGCTGCCGTTCCTGGACCGCAAGAAAGTGGCCTTCGGCCGCGTCGTCTCGGGGCTCACGACCATCCAGCGGCTCGGCGGGCTCGACACGACCCTCGAGCGGCCCAGCGTGCCCTGCAAGATCGTCGACGCCGGCAAGATTGTGGACTGAACCACAACATTAAATAGTGCTTGTTTTGTGTCTACATGTATCGTCTATTCATTCCGAGTGGTGGCCGCGACACCGTCGTCGTCTCCCTCGCTCGCCCCGCCTCGCGCGGGCGGCCGCTCGGCGAGCTGCAGCTCGAACCGCAGCTGCTGGAGATCGTCGAGTGAGCGGATCTTGAGAAACGACAGGCCCAGCGCGCGGCTGACCTGCTCTTCCTCGGCGCCGTCGCCGATCGCGACAAACTCGACGTCGCTCGCCTCGGTCGAGTACTTGGCCATGATGGTCTGGAAGCAGCGCAGCTTGTGGAGCTTGGACGAGCTGTAGATCGAGTCGATCGGGAAGTGCGCGTCCAGTCCGTAGATCAGACACTTGCACAGCGCCGGCGAGAGCTGCGTGTTGGTCACCATGACATTGATGATCTCCTCGTCGTCCCGACCGCACGCCGCGCGGCCCGTCGTCAGCGTGAGCAGCTCGCTGGCCTCGCGGATCCAGCCCGTCGAGAACGCGTCGATCGTCGAGACCAGCGCCTGGCGCGCCGAGAACCACTGGCTGCTCGGGTCGTCGAGAAAGTCGACGCCCTCGGCGCGGCGTTCGTAGATCGCGCGGATGCGCGCGTAGCGGTCGGCGACCACGCGCGCGTACTGCGGCGAACCCTTGGGGATGCCAGAGAGATCCCCCGCCGGCGTCTCGTTGTCCTTGTCCTGCGGCGGCACGCTCGTGATGTGGTCAACGTCGGTGTCGTGGAGGTCACTGAAAAAGAAGTGGCGCTCCAGTACGGCGACGAGGTACGTCATCATCTGCTCCCCGAGCGCGACGCTCGTCGCGAGGTCCTTGTCGTGCGTGCGCGCAAACTGGCCCGAGTACAGCGACGCGAAAAGCACGAGCGTCTCGTCGAGATCCCAAATGAGCACGCGGCGGCGGCGCGGCGCGGGCGGCGGCGCCACGGCTGCCAGCACGTGGGACACCGAGCGAAGCGGCATGGGCGACTCCTCTTCCTGGTGGCGCCGGCGTTTCTTGGGCGTCTTGCGGACGAGCGCCGCGTCATCATTCCCACACACATCGTCTAGTTCCACCTCAACGTCGCGACGACGGCTGTGGAACAGTCCACGCCCACAGTCCCCATTCTCGCGCCTGGCCTTCTTCGCCGGTCGGCCGTTCGCGTCGTCGTCCATGACGCCGCGATCGCTCTCGTCGCCCTGCACCAGCGCCTTCTGGATCGACTCGACGGCCTCGATCCCCATCGCGGCCGTGATCACGCAGCAGAGGCTCACCCACACGACCGGGAGCATCACAAATTGGACCAGCAGCCGCTGCACGCGCGCGCGGATCGACCGCTCGTCCTCGGGCGTCGCGACGACAAACTGCGTCGCTACCAACGGCGCCGTCTTGGTCGTCTTGGCCGTCTTGGCCGCCGTCACGGCCTTTGTCATCCCCGTCGGCGTGGTCGCCGCGGGCAGCTCGCCGCTTCCTCGTCGGCACATGCGTCGCTTGCGTCTCGCGTCGGGTGCTACAGTTGTGAGGAGGGGTGGCTCGCGGGGGACGACGCCCGCCTCCCTCTTCAAGAAGCCTCGATCGCTTGTAACGCCGAACGGCGTCACCCCCGAGGCACTCGGGACTCGCGGCGTCGACTCGCGCGGCATCACCACTCGCGGTGATGATGGGTGGGCCACGTGCCGCGGCGACGACGAAGACATAGTCGCGGTGACGACGTGCAAGCATATGGGGGGCGGCAAGGCGGCCCCCGAGCTTCCAGTGCCGGGCGTGACGAGCCGCGACGGTGGGCAGCTCCAGTGGGAAAGAATGCTGACTGCAGAAGGTGACGCACCGAACGTCACGCAAAGAATAGAGAGACACCAGAACGAGGACGGGGATGGGTGGCGCCACGTCAACAGAGGAACCCTCCGTTTTGCGGGGTTACCGTTATAGTGACATTAGCAATGTGGCCGTGCAGGTCGAGATGAATGTCAATAAACCAGAGGCAGTTCGATCTCATATTCCGGACGGTTTTGTTCAAAGGCACGCTAAATAAGGACGGAAATCCTAGTTGAACCGACAGCAAGCGGACTCGGCGAGCGTCAGCATTCAGATGTCATCATGGATCTGCTCACGAAGACGCAGAAGAGAGCGAGTTGTTAGTCCAACCGACACGAACCACCACACCGTCACGACCGACTCGCATCGTGCGCGATCTTCCGTGGGACAAGAACGTGCGTGAAGAGACCCCCGCGTGGGTACGTACCGCATGCGCCAGCGCGTCCCAGTGCGCGAGCGTCGCCGGGAGATTCGTGTCTTCATCGCCGCTGTTGGGCACCTCCCTGTTTGCCGCAAAATCACAATGCGTGGGCGTCAGTGGTGGTGGATCCAAGCAGCACTGCTCGGCCTGCACCTAGGACACCTAGGCAGGTTCCCTGGTGTGGTCTCACCAAAACGTCATCGTGTCGAAATGGGAGTCCACCTCCCAGATGCGGCCTTCGTCGTCCTGGTGGGTCATCCCGGCGTCTTCCAGGACGAGTCCTGCATCGTAACCCGCGTAAGCTCGCGTTGCGCCTTTAAAATTCCCACGGAACCTCGTACGAACCTTTCAACCCCATCTCCTGCAGCGACACGCGCTTGCCCTGCAGCTGCACGCCGCGGAACTCGGCGCGCCAGGTCTTGCCGCTGGCCGCATTTTCGTCGGCGGCGTCGATCTCTTCCGGTCGGAAGTAGCTCTTGATCGCCGCGGGGCCGTCGTGGTGAATATGACACGGCAGCGAGTGCACACCTTCTTCCGCTGCGGGCAGTGGGCACCGCGTGAGGCACACACGCACCGGCCGCTGCTGCGAGTCGTCGCTCATTGTCTGCAGGCGTTGGAGCTGTTGGATAATGATCGAAATGGCGGGAAACTCAAGTACTGTGGTACCCGTGATATATGATACATATTGAATTACCTCTGTTAAGTGGTATTCAGGGCGCTCTCGAACTTTTTGACCACCACGAGATCGAAAATGGATTCGGTGAGTGCGCGCTGGTCACTGCGACGTTCGCGCTCAGCGGACGGGCGCCATACGTCGTGGTGCTGCATTGAAGGTGGAAAGAAGACTAATGCACATGTGCCTGGCGCTTGCTTCCTGCTTTTTCGTGAGCTCAGAACAAGTACCAGAAGCGGGATGATGCGAGCGCGCGGCTCGGCGAGAAGCTGCTCCAGGTTCGGGGTCTGAGCATCAATACGCATCGGTAGTTGTGAACTGATAAATGTACGCCTGCGCTCGTGTGCAGGGATGGACGATGCTCGCGACGCACTGCCCGAGCGACGAGTGCTTCACGCCGCTGATGCGCAACCGCGAGGGCAAGATGTTTTGCGTTGGCTGTGACCAGTTTGTGATCACCGAGGAGGAGGCGAAGCAGCAGCAGGAGGAGAAGGACGCGAAGGAGCAGGAGGAGCGCGAGCAGCTCATTGCCGCGCGGTTCGCGCAGGAGCAGCTCGAGCGCCAGCAGGCGGAGCGCGAGCGGGAGATGCAGCTCCAGTACGAACGTCAGCAGCAGCAGAAGCAGCCGCCCAAGCAATCAGCGCCGATGCCAATGCAGGCTCCAGGTTTGTAGCACGCAACACCGAAATATGCTGCGCGTCACTGACGCTTTCTCGCATGTGTTGCAGCCAAGCGCAAGAGCGACACCGCTGCGCTGTCGTCGGCCGCTGACGACGATTTCCTCGCCGCGTGCCGCCGCCAGACTCTCGCGACGCTGTACCAGGTGGAGCACCCCGCTTTTATTTGATGTGTTTGCGATCCGCCAACGCGTAGCGAGTCTCTCTCTCTATTTATCGGGTTCTGTCATAATGGCACGGGCGTGAGATGATGATGATAAAATGCAGTGTGGGCAGGAGGCGCATACCGTGGAGGAGGCTTTCTGACTGACATCCACGCCATCATGGCGGTCATCCTGACTACTTGCATCCGCTAGAAACTGGAGGAGCTCACGAACGGTATCTCGACGAGCGACAACAGCGAGCGCACCCTCGCGACGACCAAGGCCATCAACGAACTGGCTGTCGCCATCAAGACGCTCACGTCGACGATGCCGTAAATAAGTACGACGTAAGGGATTGGAAAAATCAACATATATTTGCACTTCCTGCGAGAGCTACCAGGTGGCTTTCATGCCCCGCACTCTCACAACTCGGTCGTGTGGCGGTCGTACTCGTCCTGGTCGTCTTGCGACAGCAGCAACGCGCTGCGCTCCGCGCTGTTCGGGCTGCCGGCTCGTGCAGCTCGAGTGGCGGCCTTGGTGGTCTCGGGGAGGTTACGAAAAATGAACAGCCAGGCGAAGGCAGCGACCGCGGCGAGAATCAGGTACAGCTTAGCGATGCCGTCCTTCTCGGGGTTTGGGCCTCGCCCCAGGTAGGTGATGGCCGAGAGCGTATACACAGCGATGAGAATGTTGCACACGTAGGAGATCCCCATGAAGAGCGAGAACGCTCGCGAACGGATCTCAACGGGCGTGATATCTGCCAGCACGACCCTGCAGAAGGCATCAACGACCTTTAGAAACCAACATCACGCGCCGATGAATGCTGAATGCCAGCGAGCCACGTACCAAACCACTGCGCCGAGACCAACTGCAAACCCTGCAACAAACAAGAGCACGGCACTCACTGCGAGCGCAGCCTGCCACTTGAGATTGTTGTTGAGGAACAGCAAGCTCGAACTCAACACAACGAGCGCGGCGATCATGACCAACGTGCCACGCAGCAAAAGTGGGCGGCGGCCGTGCGAGTCCACGAGTGACACCGATAGGATTGTGATCGACACGTTCGTCACACCAACGACGACTGTTGCCAGAAATGGATTGGTTATGCCGGCGAAGTGAAAGATCTTGGCTGAGTACAGCATCACCGTGTTGATGCCCGTCATCCTACTCACCCAGACAGCAAAATCGTCAGTCCACCTTACGCACCAAGTAGAGGTCAGCTCAATAGCACGTACGCTTGGAAGAAGACCATGATCGTGCCGAGCGTGAGCACCGACTTGTACTCCCAGAGATCGCTCCACTCGGCCGTGCGCGCGACGGCGTTCGTCTCCATCGTGAGCGCCATCTCGCTCAGCTCGGCCTCGATGGCGTCGCGGTTGCGTGCGTCACGCAGTCGCATCAACACGCGACGGCTCTGGTCCTTACCCTTGAACTTCATGAGCCAGAAGGGACTCTCTGGGATCCACGCGACCATCACGATCTGGAGCGCAGCGGGTACGACCATGAACCCGTTCAGGTATCTCCACCCGGACGGCACTTCTGCGACGACCACCAGGCCAAGAATGCCCGTCACGAGCATTCCAATAGTGAGCAGCAGCTGATGGTACGACGTGATTTGGCCACGCATCGCCGCCGGCGAGATCTCGTTCAATAGGATCGGTACGGTATTGGTGACCACGCCACAGGCGAGTCCAATGCTGAACCGACCGAGAAAGATCGCACGCTTGCTAAGGGCGAGCGCACACGCCACACCACCGACGATGAAGAACACATTGTTGAGCAGAATGGTCGTCTTCAGTCCCATCTTCTGGCCGAGTCCGCCCGTGAGCAGCGCCGACAGCAGCGCACCCACCAACACCAGCGCCGTCGCCGTTTCCTGCTCTTCCGTGGACAGGTTGATGTCGACCAGCAGCGAGCCGACGGCGTCGGGGACGATACATACATTGAGAACGGCGACGCCATACCCCCACAGGAAAGACGACAACGCGATGAGCCACGCAGCCAGCTGGAGCTGGTTCTTCGCCGGCGGTGCCGCAGGTGAGCTTGACGTTGACGACGCCGTCAGCGATGCCACGGGCACAGTAGACGGCGCGGCGGACGTTGGTGTCGCACGCTTGCGGATGGGCGCCGGCGCCTCCACTCGCGTCGGGACGACGACCGCTGGGTGGAGCGGACGCTCCGCGAATGGCTGTGGGTGCACGGGCGCGGGCGCTACAGGCGGATCTCTTTCCATCGTCGTTGAAGTAGAGGACGAGGACGCCGGTGGCGACACGTGCTCGTCCTCCTGCTTGAGTGGTTCCTCCTCTACGTGGGCGTCTTGGTCCTCGTGCTGCGCCTCCGCCGTAGCAGCCGTGGCGGACTTGTCCTTGTTCGCGTGGTGGCGCTTTTTCCCCATGGTACTTTGGATCTCCGACCGTCGCTTTCTTTCCCTTCTTCTTCAAGTGGGGGATCGCGTACTTAGTGGGATACACTACGGTACACTAGACGATTCAACAAAGTACGAAGTGGTGTCGACCACTCGGATTCTGTTTTTTTGTGTGCAGTGTGGTGTGGCACCTTGGTGTTTGGAGTCCAAAAGGGTCCACCCTTTTCTTTGTCTGGCACGATGAATCACCGGGTGATGGGTGAACATGGACAAAGACACGCACCATGTTGTATGTCACTCTTGTGGGACGCCATGTACTGCTTTACGATGCGAGCGCTGTCGTTCACTCATGTGGCGCGTGGCTTTGTCTCGAACTGAATTCCCCTCTTTGGAACCAAGGTGGGCCACATGGGTTCCAAACCCACATTGTGGGTGGGGAAGAGTGATGATGGCCGCCGTGGCGAGCATCATGAAGATCATGATGGCGGCGACGACGAAGTTGTGGCGATTTTTATGGGCTCATGCCTTCGCTTTCTCTCGTCTCGTGTGAGAAAATGGAGGGATCATCAGGCTGATGATCAGCGTCAACAGTTATAGACTACCGTTTGACACACACACACAGAGGAAGAAGGCTCGACACGTCTCTCAAAAGAAACACTTGTTGCGATACACAACTGCGGCTGTCTGGTGCGATCCCGAGCAGCAGTGGTCGCCTCCCATTGACGACGAGCCCGTTAGCCCATGCATCCCAGCTGGGCTGGAGGCTCGGGCGCGAGTGCTGCTGCACCACCACAATCCAACCACGAACGCCAGTGCAGTTTTGGTTGTTGCGCGAGTTGCCGGACCAGCTTTTAGACTCTGGACCGTGCACGGTGCAGCCCGTGCAGCACGGCGTGCTGACCAGAGGAGGGAATATTGCACTGTCGTCAACCTTCCGAATCTGGACTGTGGTAGCTGGATCTTTCCATTGTTTGCTCCATGTTCAGTCTGCACAAGACGACGTTGGAAGGCTGCCTCGTGAGAAAACAATCGGCGGCTCGCGGACACCAGGAAGCCGCCGCCTGCATGCGGCCTCCTGTCTCCAACGTCCATGGCGGGCCCGCCGCGGCCCGCCGCGGGCCCGCCATGCATGGACGTACATGTGGGCGACGGGGATCGGCTCCCGCTGTACATTGGTGGCGCCGAGCCGATTCAAATTGCGACAGGTCGGTCGCCAGAGAGCGAGTTGGTCTAAAAACTAGGCTCGTTCGGGAACTGTTCTCCACTAAAAAACCAAACGGCTCTCGGTTCGAGCTGAACTCGCGGAACAGAGCTGTTCGGCCGCAAAACGCGGTCCTTTCGGCACCAATTTTGGCTCATTTCCTCGCCAATTTTGTCTTGCTTCGGTTGAAGTGTTTTGTCCAACATTTGGCTCCCCTAATCCGCGCGTTTGGACCAAGGGTGGCGATCCCACTGTGATTCTCAGCAGGGGTAGGGGTTCTCAGCGAGTGGATCCATTTTTATGAAGCCCCGTCGCACTCCGCACGCCCTGTCGCTCTCCAGTCACCGTCGGATTACAGTGTCCGGTACAGTCTCGACTCGAGACTCGAGACTGACCCCACACTGAAGGGTGAAATCATGGTGGCCCTTCAACACGAGACTCGTCCAACAAGCGCTTGGGAGCCTTTGTTAAACTTTCATCCAATGGAATTCTTCCCCTTCCCCTTTCTCTCGTTTCTTGTTGTGTGGGGGAGCCAACCCGTCCCCTTTCCCGGAATTTGGAAACAACGGGTTTGGTCGTGGTCGTCGGCAGTCCGTCCAAACTCCAGCCGCCCTTCGCCCCGCTCCGCCCAGGCTCGCTCGTCTTTGCGTCCTGGCAGTGAGTGCTCAGTGTGAGAAAGAAACCGAGTCGCGAGGAAACCTACGACCAGCATCGCCTAGTGGCCACGACCGCCACCCCCCACGTACGTCGTTGGCCCCTTCATCCTGAATGTGCCGACCCATTGAATCGAGAGATTCCTTGGGGGCCATGGGCCCAGCAGCAGCGGCGCTGTTTGCTGGGTACCAACCCTCCGGGAACAAGTCCCAACTGCCCAGTGGCCTCAAGTCGACCAGCAAGCCCCTGCGCGCCGGCATGATGCCGTGGGTCAACACCGACGCCAGCGCCATGGGATCGCCCATGACCGGCTTTGGCGACATGAACAGCATGCTTTCGATGGCCGGCGCGCCGCCATCGCTGCCCTTTGTGTCGTTCCCCAAGAGCAACCTGCCGTCCATGCCGTGGATGGCCGCGACGACCGACTTTGTCGACGAGCAGCAGCAGCAGACCTTTGAGGAGGAGTGCAAGCCCGCCGCTCCGCTCGTCCAGGAGTCGACCGACTTTGAAGCCGCCGAGCTCGAGGAGCTGCTCGACTTTTCGATGCCGGATGACCTCGAGGCCCTCGAGAAGGACAAGGAAGACTTGATCAACTTGGACGACGGCTTTGATGGCACCGAGATGTCGATCTTGTACAGCTTCCTGGTCGACACGCCCGAGGAGAAGACTGAGAAGAAGCCGTTGAACGTCGAGTCGGATGATGGCATCCTGAACCTCAACATGTTGGCCAACACGCCGATCGAGTCGTTGATGGAGTCGCTCGAGGAGGACTTCACGGACGAGGAGCTCAAGATGACACCGCCGCCGTCCGCCATGATGAAGATGAAGAACGGTGTGCCCGAGGTCAAGAGCCGTCGCCTCTGCAAGGCTGATGGCTGCTACAAGCGTTCGCGCTCGAACGGCTTGTGCATCTCGCACGGTGGTGGCCGCCGCTGCGCCATTGACGGCTGTGACAAGTCGAGCCAGGGAGGTAACTTGTGCATTCGTCACGGCGGCGGCAAGCGCTGCAGCTTTGAAGGCTGTGAGAAGGCTGCCCAGTCGAACTTCTTGTGCAAGGCCCACGGTGGTGGCCCGCGTTGCCAGGTCGACGGGTGCATGCGCAGCTCGCAGGGTGGTGGCTACTGCCGCTCGCACGGCGGTGGCAAGCGCTGCATGTTTGACGGCTGCACCAAGGGCACCCAGCGCGGTGATTACTGTGCGCTCCACGGCGGCTCGCGCCTCTGTGAAGTGCCCGGCTGCATGCGCAACGACCGTGGCGGTGGCATGTGTGCGACCCACGGTGGTGGTAAGCGCTGCGCCATCGACAACTGCATGAAGCCGTGCCGCCGCAAGGGACTGTGCTCAGCCCACTTGCGTCAGGCCGAGCACAAGTAACCCAACCGCCGAGTGATTTTTTCCAGACGGGCTCACGAAGTCACGACCAGGTTGCGGGCTGCTGAAGCAGGACGAGGAGGAAGCGGAGAGGGAAGGAGGAAGAAACGAGAGAGAGGGAGAAGAAAAGGTTGCTTGGGAGGCTGGCAATCAATGGCATCGACTTTCGGCATCTTGTCATGGTAGGTTTGCTGTCTTGTTTGCCTGCCTGCCGGTACCTGCCTCCACGCTTCCACTGTGTCGAGAGGGAGCGCAGGGGGAAATGTAGAAAGGTTATTGATTTATGTTGCTGTCTTTTGTGATATAGCGTGGCGTTGTCTCTTTGGCATTGGTTCGCTGTATGTGTGGGTTTCGACGCTGTGCACGCGAGACTTCCCACAACCGACAACGGTCGCCGAGCCAAGTGGATCGCACTGGGTATGTGCATTCGAAGAAAATCAAGAACGAGGACGGAGAGCGGAGGCGAAGCGACGCGGATCAAGCGGCAGCTTGAAGGGAAGCACGCACACACAAGAGAGACACCCCCCCAGCGAGCCCGAGGTGTTGCCTCTCAGTCTAGACGACCGTATCGACGTCCGAGCCAGTTCGTGGCCTCGCTCCTCCCCTCCCTTGCGTCGCCAGTCGACTACGGACCTTTTATCCGTTGCTGCGACTGGTGATCGGACACGTGGCCGGTTCCGTTGGAGTCGAGTCGTCATGGGAGTGGACAGGTGACGTCGACACAAGTCGCGCTGCGTGTCTTTGACGCCGAGGGAACGCGACCGACTGTCTCGACCGACTCTTCATCCAACGCCAAGGCTGCTGGATGCGCCAACGCATCCTCGTCGGTCTCTCGTCAAACCGAGTTTGCTTTCGCGATGCGATGCTGTGGGTCGAGCGGAGAAAGCGGCGGTGGATGGGGATGTCGAGCCAACGTGTGTGTGTCGTTTCTGTGTCTTCTGTCAGGCCGTGCAGTAGTTGACAATCTCCATTCCGTTTATTTGCGTGAGACGATTTCCCGTTTACGTGTCTGTCTGTCTCCGTCTTGTCTTGTCTTGTTGGCATGGAGATGCAGCTTCATCTACAACTTCTGCATGCAGGGCTTTCTTCTGCCGCACTGCATTGCATTCGCTGTGGACCACCTGAAATTCATTCCGATCTAAACTAGGCAAATATAGTTCACCGCAATAATCCAGGACAGAGTCCGCGTGCCAAGGTGCACACCAACAGAAGCAACCACAGGAGAGACAAGAATGGGCGAGCACGATGAAGAGATGCCGCGCGCCAAGCGCCTGAAGATGCTGCGCGAAGCGAAGGAGCGCAAGGAACGTATGGAGAAGGGGGAAAGTGTCGAGGAGCCGATGGCGGAGCTGAGCGTGGCTGGGAATGAGGACAAGGAGGACCCACAAGGGGAGGAGGAGGACGAGGAGGACAACGAGGCCGGAGGAGAGGAGCTGCTCAGGGCCGTGGACGGGCAGATGACCAAGGACAACGAGGAGGAGGACGAAGAGGAGGAGGATCTGCTAAACCTCGCGCCCAAGCGAGCCAACTGGGACATTGAGCGCGACATCGCGCCGATGGTGAAGAAGCTGGAGCGGCGAACACAGCACGCGATTGTGGAGATCTTGAGTAAGGGGGGATTGCGGGTGGTTGTGAAGCAACGAAATGCGGCGAGACTGACACGCCTGGTGTATTTTTGTCTGTGCATATGACAGGAGAGAAGATGGCGGCGGAACAACAAGAGGAAGACAACGACGACGACGAGGAAGAAGAGGACGACGAGGAAGAGGAGGAAGAGGAGGTGGACGAATAGAGTTTTCTGTATTTAAAGCAATGACTGGCCAGTCGGCGGTGCGCACGCACATGCACAGGCAGAAGGGCGACAGGCGAGCGACACTATTTCTTGTCCTTCTTCTCCTTCTTGGACTTCTTCTTCTCCTTCTTGTCGCCGTCTTTGTCTGATTTCCGCTTCTTCGAGTCCTTGTCCTTCTTGGCGTCGCCGTCCTCCACGTGGAATGCCTTCAGCTTCTTGTACACCTTCTTGATCTGCTTGCCATGCTTCTCTGAGACCACGGGGTCCTGCTCGCGCGCCTTCTGGTCGCTCTTGAACTCTGCGTACCGCTTGAGCACGCGATCCAACTTTGCGTGCACGACATCGAGATCTTTTCCCTGCGAAAACTTGCTACGCTTGAGATACTCGAAGATGCCACTCTTCGTGACACCGTTCTTCGGGTCGCTCTCCATCTCTTCCGCGACTTGACACACCGCGCCTAGCGACAGGTACGCGGGGTAGTTGGATAGTGGCAGCTCCGTCAGCAGCATGTCGTTGAGAACGACGCAGGAGTTGGCGTGCAGCTTCTGGAGCGCATCTAACGGGAGATCGCGCCCTTGGGACTTGCTGAAGCCGCGAACGTCGTCGACAAAGCCGAGAATCGCGCGAAACGGGTGGTACATGATGAGCTGGAACCGAACGCCCTCAAGAAGCACCATCTCGTGACCAATAACGTGCTTGTGGTCGACGTTGAGCTGCTCGGCGATCGTGTCCACGTTAATGTACTGCTCCTCCACCTTGCCCGCGACGTAAATGGCCGTGGGCACGATGAACTTCGGGTGGAACTCCATGACCGAGTTCGACAGGTAAAACCGTTTGTAGAGCATCACAGCGCAGCACTTAACCTTGTCGGACGTGCGGAAGAGCTGCGTGCAGCTCTCCTGCACCTTGGCCTCGTAGAACTCGCGCACGAGCTTCTCCTGGTCCACCGACAGATACTCGATCAGTGGCGTGACCTTGAGTCCTTCCTTCTCTTCGAGCTCCTCTTCTTTGTCAAGATCCATGTCAATCTCGTCGTTCCAGTCCGCGAGATCGCGATCGGCAGTCGTGGACGCTGGCAGCAGAGCCGCGAACGAGCGCGGCTTCCGCGTCGGCTTCAACCCAGCGTTCCCATTTGCCGCGGCCGCCGCGATCTGCTGGTGCTCCAGGCGCAGCGCCTTCTTGGCCTTGACGTGCCGCAGTCTGTCAATGCGCTTCAGCTCATCCTCCGTGAAGATCCAGTTGTTGTAGTGCGTTGAGTTGTCCAAGTACGACATCTCTTCGGCGGCAAAATGTCCGTCCAGCTCTTTTACCATTCCATTATGGAGCTGCTCGGCACCAAGATGGGCAGCCCAACAGCAGTGTCCCGTGTTTATGGACACCAAAATGGGGACAGACGATATCCCTCATTCCACATCCAAAACACGGGACGGTAATTTTGTGTTACCGATACGTATTTTACGGGTTGACACCTTCAAGCGTACTTACCACGGAGAGTTACGGTTCAGCCAAGGGTTACACCATCATTCCGCCTGCGGACTCATGTGGCTGCGTACTGTACCCTTTCATCAAAGCAATTACTGAACAGCAACCGGCTGCGTCGCGCGCGCGTCCACGCCGGTCATCCATTCCGGGATTTGCGCGGATCCTCCTTCGTGTACTGCACGTGTACGCACTGCCGACCACGACCGCTGCTATGCAAACGAGTCTGCTGGGTCTGCGCCGCCTCGCGCGTGCGTCGCCGTCCGCGGTGGCGCGCCGCCGCTTCGCCGTCATGTCGGCCGTCAAGGTAGAAACGGACGCCGTGCCGCTCGTCGACGTGGCGCCGCTGCTGCGCCCGCAGGGCGCGTCGCCCGAGCAGAAGAAGCAGATCCTCGAGGAGATGAAGCGCGCCTGCCTCGAGACGGGCTTCTTCACCATCCCGACCAAGGATGTGCTCCCGAATGAGCTCATCGCCAAGGTGATGCATGCTGACAGGAGGGAGTCGGCTCGAACGCCGGAATGCTGATGGTTTGATGTATCGATTGCAGGCGTACAAGCGGTCGGACGAGTTCCTCGCACTACCCACAGAGGTGAAGCAGAAGTACCACGTCAAGATGTCACCCAACGCGCGCGGGTGGACGCCCATGTTCGAGGAGCCTTCGGTGAGTGCAACGTGTATCAATGTCTGGCATAATGGTGCCTCTCACAGCCAATTCATTGATGGCATCATGCAGTACCAGCCTGGCGTGATCTCTCGTCTGGAAGGCTTCGACCTCGCGCGCGAGCTCTCGCCGTCGTTCATCGAGCCGGGCTCGAGCCTCGGTCCGAACGTGTGGCCCGCTGAGATCTCGGGCTTCCAGGACGACGTATACGGACTGTACAACCAAACCACCAAGGTGTCGCAGATGCTCTTCCGCAGCTTTGCGGAGATGCTCGGCCTACCGGCCGAGACGTTCGTGGTGAGACGTGGAGACGGCCGCTCTTGCTGTGGTTCTGTATCACCTCACTGAGCTTGTCATCTGCCTGTGTAGCAACACGAGAGCGAGCGAGCTGAGGCGTTCATGCGCCTGCTCACGTACCCCGAGTCCGATGCTCCGGTGAAGAACACGAGCGTCGGCATCGCGTCCCACACGGATTTTGAGTGCTTCACGATCATCCACCAGAACAGCGAAGGCCTGCACCTGCTCAGCCGCAACGGCGAGTGGGTCGAAGCGCCCGTGTCGAACGACAGGCTCTTTGTCATGGTCGGCGACATTCTCGAGCGCTGGACGAACGGCGTGCTCGTCGCCACTGAGGTACGTGATCTACCTTAGTCTTGATCTCTCTCCTTCGACAAGATACTGACGACACCTCTGTGTGTGTCTGTCTCCAGCACCGCGTGGTCAACTCGGAGAAGAAGCGCCAGTCAATCGTGCGTTTCAACGGCGTCGACGGAGACACGGTCGTTGAGCCGCTCCCGCAGTTTGTCTCCAGCGCGAATCCGGCCAAGTACGAGCGCACGACCCAGCGTCTGCACATCGAGAACGAGATCAACAAGGGCGAGGAGCATTTGGCGGCGGCCAAGGCCGCGCTCGCTCAGGCTTGATGGAAACGTAATAGAATACGGCAGCCCCACGACTGTGTGGCGGGGCGTGTTGCCATTATTTTCTGAGAGCCGCAAACTCGGTGAACAACTGCTTGGCGGTCGCATCGTTCATCATGTCGTCGCGCGACGGCCGGCGCTGGTGCTGCGCTTCGAAGGCCTCACGCCACTGCTTGAGCTCCTTCTCCAGGCGAGTCGCCTTCTCCGTGCGGGTTTCTCGCACCTCGACGACGGGGATGTCGTCCAAGATTGGCTGGCACAGCACACTCATGACGTCGACTTTGGTGACGTCTCCGTCGACGTGCTTGGTCATCTGCACAGTCATTTCAGAGCGTGAGTACATGAGTACTAGCCAGCCCCCCCTCCCCTGCAGCAACCCACCTTCACAAGCTTTTGCTCTTCGTTGCCACGTCCAAGCGGCACCAGCAGACCTCCACCAGGCTTGAGGAAATCCAGGAAGCGCTCCGCTTCGGCCTTGGTCTCCACCGCGACGCCCACGTGGATGGCGTCAAACAGCGTCCCATGTGGTAAATCGCCCAGCACCTGCTTGCTGTTGCTCTTGACGATGCTGGTGGCAGGAAGAAGCTCCTCGTCAAGCGCCTTCCGCAGATTCTGCTCCGAGAATGCGACGAGTTCCGGCACGATGTCAACGCCCGTGACGCTGCCCGTCGCTCCCACAAGATGCGCCATGACCGCGACCAGGTACCCGGAGCCGCATCCGACATCCAGAGCCGTCGCGCCAGGCTGGAGATGCTTTTCTAGCAGCCCCATCACCTGCGCGTGCTGCTGCGGCGTGGAGATCGTCGCGACGACTCCAATCTTCAGCGGCCGGTTCTCGTACGCTGCGGGCGTTCCACGCGCCTCGAGCGGCGCAAACGCTTCTCGGTCCACCGCACGCAGCGCGCGCTCGAGAGGCGAGTTCGATGAGACGACGTTCGTCTTGACGAGGCTGTCGACCAGCGCCGTGTGCGAATCGCCGCCGATCTGGTGGCCAATGCTCGTGCTACAAGATTCCAGTCGGTTTCATCAGCAATCGAGTCGACACAGTCCGAGACGATGGGGTACACACCTGATGAGCAGGTCCTCTGAGACGCCGCTGAGCACGGACAGCGAGCGCGACGCCCACGGACAAGCCGACGCGCGCGCGAGGCGTGCGAGCATCATCATCATCGTCATCTTCGGCAGCCACACGTCCGAGAAAAAGTGTGCAGCTTACCCGTACGTATCTGAGTCGGCAATGGTATCATGCCTGATACCACGTCGATCATTCTGATACGTATCCACGGAAATGGGTCGATATATATCTGATCCCCCATTTCCGTACATGTATTACTTCGGAGTATAATACTGGTTTCTCTCGGTTACGTTCAGAAGTGGCTGTTTCGTCATCTAACATGGTTCTTATCAACTTGGTCATTAAATATGGGGTGTTTTACGTTTGTTCGTTTCATACAATATATCCTACTCGACAACACATAACGTTTTAGAAGACGAGCTGTCTCTCACTAGGGTTATCAAAATTCTTATGGTGAGAATGACGTCAATGTCCTCATCTTGTTTAGGAGGGTATCCAATTTGTTCAGCTTGTTGCAAATCAATTGAAGGTATGAATTGAGGGGAAATTCCCAATTGGTCCCTTATCCTTTCAAAATGTCACTAATTGGTACCCAAGCACTTTTGACGTTCCTTCGACCAGACCATGCGCTAGTCTAGCGCATGGCTAGAGCGCTTCGCACCGCCCCCTCTGCTTCGCTGCACGCGGACAGGCAAAAAGAGAGATTCTACTAGTCGTCGGTTTGTTCTAGAGTGCGCACGTCCGCGTGCAATTGTTTCAAGTTGGCGACCTGGGCAACAGTTGTGACCGATTAGGAACGTCAAAACTGTTTCGGCACCAATTAGTGACATTTCGAAAGGATGAGGGACCAATTTGGAATTCTCCCATGAATTGAATTGAGAACATGAGTTGTGACAATTGCCATCATGGTGAAGCTGTGCTGCGCGGTTGTCGGCGAGGAGAGCGTCGTTACCATTGGCATTGGTCCGCAGCAACTGGTTGGAGACTTGAAGGAACTGATCAAGAAGAAAGCGGGTATGACATTCCGTCCCACAAGCTCGCTCTTTATCTCGCGAAGCAGAACGGCGTCGCAAATGGCGCGTGGATGACGACTGCATATCCAGATTATGCTCGGCTTTCAGTCGGTGATGCTGGCGTCGAAGCGACATACTTGACAGCAGGGACGACAAGGACGCGATTGGATCCGACGTGGTCGATGGTGGATTAATTTACCGGTCCACCCAACAAGAAAGTGATTCACGTGCTTGTGAAGCTCCCCGACGACAGATCGACCACGATCAACGTACCCGTGGAGCGATCTCCCATTCTCGGCCGTGAAGTGGCGAGGACAACGAAGGATGCTGGTAAGTTGCGCTTTCATCACATCTTGGTGAAAGCTTTGCATGCTGAAACTTGTGCTTGTGTAGAGCAGTCATCAAACGCGTCCTTCTTATCTATGACAGCTATTGCTGAAGACAGCGTCGGAGTCCAAGAAAGACCTTTAGCCATCACAACGATGTCGTGACCTTGATGTCGCTTGTGGGTAATGCTGTAGGGCTTTACTACAAGGCATGATCGCGTCAGTCGTGAGAATACTCACTCTCCGCTCCAACAGTGTCAGCGTTCCGTCAAAAGCATATTTATCCAGCGATCGATGGTGTGCCGACACTTGATCTGCCCGTACGCTCATTATGTCACATCGTCCGCTCTTCCTTCGCACTTAAGAGCATCGAGAGCATCCCTACACACCCGAAGAGACAGCGATGATGTAAAAACTATATAGTGCAGTTTATTTGCGTGGGGATGCAGAGCCTGCATGGCCGCACCGCGCGTTTTCCACAGACTACTCTACTCTATACGATCGGCACGGCCCAGGCGCCGTGGTTCTCGAGGTTGTACGTGTTCACGCCGCGCTCCGCGCGGAAAAAGCCCTGCTCGCCCCAGTTCGTGCCGTACGAATTCCGCACGACCCAGTACTTGACGCCGTTCTCGTCGGTGCCCCAGCCGATGAGGTTCACGACGTGGGTCGTGCCCGGGAACTTGTCCGAGTTGCGCAGCACGAAGCCGCCTTTGTAGTTGACGTATTCGGGCGTGTGCGAGTACATGCTCACGACGATCGGGCCGCGGTGGAAAATCTCGTTCATGGCTTCGAGCTCAAACTCGGCCAACGTTGTCGCGTTGAGCGTGCCGTACTCCGAGATGTAATACTTCTTCGGGTCCTCGAGCACCGCGCACGAGCCGTCGAGCGTGCAGTGGCGGCACTGGCTGGCCGCGCACGTGTGGGCCGAGTCCATCCACGACGGGTGCGCCGCGATGTACGGGTTACACGTCGTGTCGACGATGCCGTTCTCGTAGATCCACTTGTGCGCGTACCTCGGGTCGCCGCCCGAGCACGAGCCGAACGAGCGCATGCCGCAGTCGAGTAGCACCTGCGGCGTGATGATGACCTCCGGGCCGAGCTTGCCCGTCTTCTTGTACTGCGCGATGCGGATGCGGTCCGACAGCGCGCTCGCCGTGGCGAACGCCCAGCACGAGCCGCACGGCTTGGGCACCATTTGGTTCTGGATGGTCGTCACGAGACTCAAGCCCGTGCCGTTGTAGTCGCGCCAGTCCCAGTGCTCCGGCAGATCCGCGAGCGACTTGGCGGGCGGCAAGCTCGAGAGCACGAGCTCCGGGTCGCGGCCGCCGAGGAACCACTTGGTGTCCTTGAACGGCGCTTCCTTCTTCGCCTTCTCGACCACATCCGACGTGTTGGGGCACATCGCGAGCGCGTCCGCGTCGAGCTGCACGGCGTGGCGCATGCCGTCGCCGTGCGTGAAGTCCACGACGGGCGCCGGTGCGAAGCGCTGCTGCATCAGCAGGCTCGCGCTGCATCCGACCGCGACCCAGACCAGCGCCGGCGCGAAGCGCTGCAAGACCGAGCGGCTGCGCGACGCCACGGAGGGTGCAGCCGCCGTGGAGGATCCGTACCGGTAGTTGTCGGCCGCGGCGCCGGGCACGCGGCGCTGGCTGAGCGTGCTGCCCGCAGGCTGCAGCAGCGGCAGTTCCGGTTGCGCGTTCATCTTGGGGGTATGGATAGGTTAGCGGGTGGAACGGAAAATGAGCAGCACCAAGGCGTTGGGCCGCGAAAAGAAAAGTCCGAAAATGGAGATGAAGACGAAGAGGAAGCTGGGGGGGATTCTTCGTCGTTCCGCTTCTTCACGCCCCTGAGCTTTCGTTTCGTGAGCGCCTGCCTCCGTCCGTGGCCGGCGTGGCGCCGGTCGGTGGCCCGTCCGTTGCTCCATATCGGGCCGGCGAAGTTTCCTCCTCCGTCCGCGTGGGGAGTCGTCAAACGAGAATAAAACCTCGTACACTGGACCATTTAACCTCGATGGAAGGACGACACGCGGACGTGAAGCCATGCGATTGGTGTTCCGCGGAGAACAGCACACCGGTTCATGGACCAATCAGATGCGTGATGACCAGCAGAGCGGACGACGATTGGGTAGACCAAATCGGCTCTAGAACAGAAATGGGACGTGAGAACAATGGACACTTTCGGACACGTCACAACAATATTACCCCGTGATCAAACTTAGTGAGATAACCAGAAGAGCGAGTGCGTACTTAGTATCTTCAACATACCACCGCCAGTGGCCCACCGACGTCACCACTTGGAAGTCTCAAAGTCGGACGCAGAGACAGACCAGCCGCCAAATTGCGAATGAGAGACTGAAGGAGAGGACAGGTCGTCCGAAGCCCCCCCTCTTGGGGCGACACGGTGTGCGACGCGGCGCCGAGTTGAAGTGGCTCGCATGCCACCGTTGCCACCGGTACGGCACCGCGCTGAAGTGTGTCGCAAGCGAGGGGGCTGCGACGCCGCCGTTGTTCTCTGGGACCCGTGGGCGGATGCGGCAGTTGTCACCGGCCATCCCCTTGGGCAGCCAGAGAGAGAGAGAGAGAGCGGAGAGGTCGACGTGGAGACGACGCCGTGGACCCGGCAGCAACGCAGTCGCGGATTTCCCCTTGAAGGCAGAAGCAAGCAGTTTGCAACGGCCTGACAAGTGAGTCGGCAACGATAGCGCGCAAGCGAAAAGCCAAGAAGAAGCAGTCAGCACCCGCGTCGCCGTCCCCACGAGTGTCAGTGAACGGCCGCCAACCATGAAGTACCAGCAGAGCACGCAAACCGTGTCTTCGTTTCTCGAGCGGTGTGAGAAGGAGAAGCTCACGTTGCCCGAGGTAACTGCTGCCTCGCTATGCAAGGTGATGGCGAATGAATTGCTGAGTGCGTGGTGGTTGCCTGGATAGAATCCGTACGATGCGATGCAGGAAGCGAGCTCGGCCTTAAAGCAAGCGCACGGAAAGGAAGAGGTGAGGAGCCAAAGATCTTAAGGTGCTCGGCAACCACAAATGACTCATGCATGTGATCCGACCGGAACGAACAGGAAGCGATGGAGCTTCTAAAGAAGCGCTTCTCTGGCAACAAGCGGTCGCAGCCCGAGTCGCAGAACGGCGACGGATCAGGCCACCAGGAGGAGCACGAGGACGTGCCGCCCCACAAACGCACACGGCTGATCGACGAGGCGCGCGGCCAGCCGGCGAAGGTCAAGGACAACCAGAAGCTCGTGGACGCGTTTGTCGACTATGCGCAGAAGCACATTGACCACGGCCACACGGGCAAGTTTGTGTCGCACATTCGGGCCGCGAACTACATCCGCGACCACGACAAGCCGATTAAGTCGGGCTCGGACGCGCGCCAGATCGGCTACATTGGTGACAAGATGGCCGGCCAGATCGAGGAGGTCCTGCGCACGGGCAAGTTTAAGGACGAGACGCCCGACATGAATGTCACGCGCGACTATGACCATTTCCCGCCGCCGCTCGTGGCCGCGATCCGCGCGGCGCCTGCGAAGCGCAAGGAGAACCAGAAGATCGTCGACGTGCTCACGGAGTACGCCGAGAACCAGCTCAAGTACGGCAACTCGGGCAAGGGCACGTCCCACTTGCGCGCGGCGATGCAGATTCACGAGTCGGACATTGTCGTCGATTCGGGCTTCCGCGCGCAGAGCAAGATTGGGTACATTGGCTCGCACCTCGCCGACAAGATCGACCAGATTCTGGAGCACGGCAAGATCGTGCACGACGACGAGACGGGCGGCTCACACCGCATCGCTGGCGAGGTTGCGCCGATCGTGAAGGACTTGATCGACAACCCAGCCAAGTGCCACGAGAACCAGAAGATCGTGGATGCGCTGCGTGACTATGGAGACGCGCACTTGCGGGTGGGCGAGCGTGGGAAGGGAATTTCGCACTTGCGAGCGGCCACGCAGATCCGTAACGCAGAGAACGAGATCAAGTCGGGTGGTGACGCACAGAAGATCGGCTACGTTGGCAAGAAAGTTGCGATGAAGGTCGACCAGATCTTGAGCCACGGCCATGCCGATTCGGACGACGACTACGACGAAGAGGAGGAGGAGGAGGAAGACCAAGGTGAAGATGAAGAGGAGGAGGTCGAGGAGGTGGATGACCACGAAAAGTACGGCAAGCCTCACCAGCCAGGCCATCCGACGCCGTTGGTGAATGACGTGCGCAACCGCAAAGCCAAGCGTGCAGAGAACCAGAAGGTCATCGACGCACTGGCCGACTACGGCGAGAACAAGCTCGCAGAGGGCGACAGCGGCCGTGGAGTGACGTACTTGCGTGCCGCGAGACAGCTTCTGGACTGTGGCGAAGTGATCAAGTCGGGCACGCAGGCCAAGAAGGTGGGCATGGTCGGCAACAAGGTCGCGCAGTTCATTGAGCAGACGCTTAAGGCGTAGTACGTTTCTTCTGCGTGGACGCGTCGGGTTCGCCGCACCGTGTGTAGCTGATTTGGAGGTTTGCACCGAGCTAAATGCGTTTTGCGCATCTGCGTCTTGTGCTTGCTCCGTCAATATCGAGGAAGAGAAAACGTTGACTGCATTAGTTATTGACTTCGAATTGTTGCCACTCAAGCAAATTCAAACGGGACTTATGATACGTACTGATGATGGAAACGTCTACGTCGAGGCAACGGTGATTGCTATAGTTGTCTTGGTAGTCTTGGTCCGCGCCTGCTGACGAGTGACAGTGCTCTTGGCCATGGTCTCTTGAGCGAACTTGGTGCGACGCTCTTGCTTCTTCGCATCCACCGCGATCACCTTTGTGGCTGTCGCCTTTACCGCCACTCGGCTCTTGGTCGCTGTGACAGTCTTCGCGGTGGCTGCACTTGCCGTTGGATTCTTGTTCTCCTTGCCGGAGGATGCGGTCTTCTTGGGTGGAGACTTCTTCGTGGGGGTGGCTTTCTTCACTGGAGTTGCTGGCTTTTTCTTGGTCGGCGCGCCAGTAACCTTCTTTGGCGTCGTTGAGCGAGCCGCTTTCATCACTGATACGGCCATCGGAGCAGGACGCGGCTCCACCTTCT
>JAADVV010000004.1:0-53202 GCA_023335905.1 Pythium pyrilobum | reverse complement strand
GCTAAGAGCGAGCGGGGGGACTGAGTAGTGTAATGCGTAGTGAGAGGATTTCTGTGTCTTGTTGCCTGCCTCTTGGCGGCCTGCGCTCCATGGCGCCGCTACCATCCCGTTCTCTCTCACGCCATCGTCGGTCGCCGCGCGTACGTCAGAAAATTCAGCCGCTCTGTGCCTCTTGGTCTGAGTATGGGCACTGCGGGCTCAGATTGTGGGGCACGGAATCAGGACGATGGCAAAGATATGGTGTCGTGGGATTGGTTGAAAATGCGTAAAATGGAGTCAGCCGCCGGCTGTCCAGAAGGCCAGAACGCAGCAATGGTTTGTGATGGTTCAGAAGCCCCATCCGAAATTTCCAGCGACTGGAGGTGAATCTATTTAATGCGTGGACGGCCGTGCAGGCCTGTAGAAAACACAGTGGGCTGCTGGCTCTGATGAACAGTAGCTGGCACTGCTGGGAGAGTCTGGGCGACGACGGGGAAGAAGGACGATACCGGTACTTTAGTAACACCGTAACGCGAAGACCCCGCGCAGGAAGAAGAGAAACGCTGCTCCAAGTGCAAGCATGTTGTGATAGTGTAGCCTTTGTGTGACACACTCGTCACTGCCCTTGCACCAGCTGCATGGGCGATACAGTACCTGCAATTGGGGAGCGAGGTCGCACTACGTCAGTAGACTCAACCCTCACGGAACCCGGGAGTTTCCTCGAATCTACTGATGGAAGGGAATCTTTCGCGCTCACCTCCGCGTTACTCACCCTTTCCGTTCCTTTTCAGCCAATCGAATCGCTTAATTGCGCTCCTCGTCCGAGTCACATCACGTTTTCCCTCCCTTCTTCCATCACGTGTCTTCCGTCTGCCGGGGGCTACAAGCTGCAAATATTCGAAGAAGCAGCCACCTCCCCCTCCAACAGAACCAAAGCGACTCCGTGTGGGAGGGAAGGGAGAAGCGAAGAACGAGCAACAAGCGAATACCAGGCGGTGGCGGCCACCAAGAGCGCCAGAGACGCCAGACGCGAGGAGGAGACGGCGCGCTGACCTCAACGCGAGCGACTCAACCCACCCAACGAGTTGGACGCCGCTTCACACACAGACTTTGTCCATCACCCGCAGGCCAAAAATGATTCGAGAAAGCGCGCTCGCGAACGCGCCACGGATGAGCATTTCGGCGCTCAACCAGACCGACGACCCGGACCGCCAGGTGCGCATCTGGCTGCTCGGCTCGGTGGAGGTCAAGGGCACGGTGTTCTACAAAGTCGCCGGCCGCTTCATGTCCAGCGGCCAGACCTGGCAGGTGAACCGCCGGTACTCGGAGTTTTTGATGCTGCGCGACACGCTGGTCAAGTTCTTTTCGCGCTCGCCCGATACGTGCCCCGGGTGCCTCAACTACTTGCACGCGATCAAGCAGTTCGACTTCCCGAAGAAGCACGTCTTCGTGTCCAGGAGCCAAATCGTCGTCAACTACCGGGTCAAGGCGCTGCGATCGTTCATCAATCTGCTCGCATCGTGGGCGTTCTCAAACTCGCCCAAGTGTCCGACGTGCGGCGGCTTTGCATTTGACATTGTCCGCAATTTTGTGTTGGAAGGTGCCGAAGCGCAGGGGGACTCCAACATGAGCTACATCCGCGACTCGTTTGTTGTGAGCACGTTCACGGACCCACAGCGACGGCCGTCGCTCACGAGACGCAACAGTTTTATCCCGTCGTCTGGTTCGCAGACCCTTCAGACACAGCGGCACTCCGAACTGCAGCATCGCAATACGATGGGCTCTGGACCTGAGCAGCGACGCCAAGGCAGGGATGAGGGCGATGCGTACGAAAGATTCAACGATTATCTCATTCGCCAACCGTCGTCGCAGGCCAAGGCCTTGCAGTCGCGTTCGATGATCAACATCCCTCACAATTCAGAGAACGAGAGCCGACCCGAGTACACCCGTGCCAGCAGCAGCTCATCGAGGAATGGCACCAGTTCAAGTACGAACAGCGGCCGCGGTGCAGCAAAGCCCCAGCAGTCCACAGCTAGCGCCCGGACCAACTCCCAGAATGGTAGCTTCCTCTTCTATCAAGACGGTGTGGAACGCGGCAACTCTACCAGCGCGGCAAGCTCTCAGCGGACTCCCGCATCGACTGGCGCGAAGCATGGCATCCTCAAGAACTGGAATGAGGTCCGAAACGAGCGTGCGAAGAACGAGTCGCTAGGCGGTAGCTCAACGTCTGTCGACGCGGACGACTATGCGTTGCCACGAAGCAACCGCAGTGCGCAGAAGAACCGCAACGACACGCGCTCGGACAACGACAGCTATTTCTCGCTCGGTGCGAGCAGTGCCCACTCTGGCGATCGAGACGAGTACGCTGCGCCCTCGAGCAAGCGCAATGGCGCGGCCGGCAATCGCGGAGAGGAAGAGCTCCCCACGGATATGCGGTACGATCGGTCGCAGAACGACAGCTACTTGTCATTGGGAGCGAGTAGCACGGGCGATCTGGAGGAAGAGTTCCACTCGCACCATCCAAGCGTGATGCCGTCGCCGACGAGCCACGATGATATCTTTGCTCAGCCGCCGCCGCCGCAAAAGTATGTGGGCCAGCCGTCCAAGAAAGACATGAGGAGCCCACCGCCGTCTTCGCAGCGCAAGAGCGAGCGCGTGAGAAGCCCTCCGCCGTCGAGTCGTTCTAACCGACGTGATGATAGCCCACCGATCCAGCGTGCCCACAGCCCGCCGCCGTCCCGGCAAACCGAGCAGCCGCGCAGCTCGCGGAAGCAGCCGCATGTGGTCGTCGACGAGAGCTTCGTCTCTGACAGCTTCGTGGATGAGAGCTTACGCTTCGACGGAATGGGCCCAGGTGCTGTCGACGACGACTCGGACGACGACGAGATTGACGTGACCGGTCTTGCGATCGATGCTCCTCTGCCGCGCCACAAGTCCGCGAGCGGCCAGGGCCTGTGGCAGCCGTGGGAGCTCGCCAAGGCCGGATAAGTACGAATGTTTATGGCGATAATGTTGAAGGTGCAGGTTATTGTGTATGGATCTGTCTGTGGTTGCGTGGGCATTCGCGGCGATCAGCTCCCGTGACGTGGACGCTAATGTCCCTGATGCGACACTGCAGTTGAGGCACGGAGACACCAACAGCCTATACAACACACTCGCGGCGTACTGTAGTAGTAGAGAGAAAGAGTGGCATCCTTCATTTTTACATCGGCGACCCCATCATCATTGAACCCTGTTCCACGACGCTCGCCTGATCGTCGCAGGGCTGCTCGCCAAGCTTTCTATTCGGGCCTCGAACAATTTTGCGGTTGAGAGCTGGACTACCCACTGTATAGTAAGCGAGCGAATCGTTGGGGCCGCCTCTGCATTCCGCGTTTCCATTTCCGCTCAGGCGCCGCATCGGCAGGCACTGTGCGAACCCCCATATTTCACACCACTTGACTGTCATGGACAATCAATCACGGCGAGAATTGCACTTCCGACCGGCCACAACGAAAGTAGTCGACCATCCAACGGGTTACGCAGGACGAAACCGTACTCTGGACAGATATGGGGACACAGTCCCATGGTGGCGGACCGGGGTTCCCAAGCCTCCACGAATCGTGACAATGCGATTGAAACCCGCTTCTCTCACAGAGACTCCCTGTTCTGTACCCATTTCCCCCGCTAGTTTAAAAACATTATGACACAAGTTATTAACTTGGATCTAGTATGGAAAACTTCCGCCGTAATAGTTTAAAACACCATGTCGGGTTCTGGTGGAACAACGTCCTCTGGTACAGACCCGGACGGGTCTTCTATTGAAGGAGTAACCATACCCAGACCCGCGCTCTTCCCGGACAAAGCAGCGACCGACGGAGGAGGGCCGAGCCCAAAACTAAATTGGGCCGAGTGCACTGGAGGAGCGAACGTCGGCCGACAATCTCTTAGTGAAGGGGCAGACGCAGAGCTCGCTCCGTTTTGCCGTCAGTGCGCGAAGGGTATTGAGAGAGGAGAACCCGCAACGGCGGCTTTTACACTCCGCTCCCTTCGCCCGCTCGACCACCGCGGAAAGCGCGCACTCCGATCCTTCGTGCCGGCCGATCGATCGCATTTTTTCTCTCGGATCGACACCGGCGTCAGGCGGTATATGCTCACGCAGACTGGTTAACCACTGGTCGGCTGCACCGCCACGCTCGTTACGTTCGGAATTCGTCTTCAGCACCAAAAAAATCCAGGTATGTGGCAGTGAAGGAGCGTTATGTATGCGGTGTTCAGGCGTTGGAGTCTCAAGATCGCGTGTGCGATTGAGATCCTCACTGTGTGGATCCGCGTGTGAAAATGCGTGGGGGTCATCTAGGCGGCGTCCCGTCGTCATATGCGGGAAAGAAGGGGGCGGATCACTGATTTTCTTTTTGTCGGCGTGTCTATGCGGTTGTAGACTCGTGGTTGAGCAACTCGCGATCCAGAAGCTGGCACTCACAAGCGAAGGAGTGTTCAAACAGGTATGCTTTGGTGGCGACCTTCCAGGCTTCTTGGATATCTATGTGAGCTGGTGGATCTAATTTATCTTGTTCAGGAAGTCGTTGGAAGAGACGGACACCGCCAGAAGAGATCAAGATACGAAGGGGCAAATGGAGAGTAAAGGAATTGAGGCTGTTGGTGGAGGGCGATCGCCAATGTACGCGCCGGCGTCAGTATCGAATGCATCCTATCCGAGCTCGGGAGACGACGCGTCGGGTACGACGTGGTGGCGATGGACAAGCGGGAAGAGTGGAAGCATCTCGTCGTCGTCCGACACTGTCAAGAATGGGGCAGGAGCGAGTGCTCGTGGACACTCCCCGCCGACTGCGACGGGCAGTGCAGGTCTTCATGACGCAAATACACCGTCATGGGAGACAGTGAGGTGGCAGAAACGAACGACGCGGACCTGTGTCTTGTTCCGCGAGGAGACTAGCGCCGCTTCTTCGCCGTCGTTCGGCTCTTTGACGTCGCCAAAATTTGCCGCCCCAGTAAGCGCGTCGTCCTCATCAGCAAGCTCTAGTGCAGCGGCTCGTCACGCACTCTCAGGATCCATGGCAAAGAAGAAGCTGGTGCAGTCGTCGATTCGTTCGGCTCGGGACGTCTCGGTCAAAAAGAGGTTTAGTACATCCAGTGCTGCTGGTCTCCACGAATCGGCTCCCCCTGGACTGGCAAAGGATAGCCGCTCAGCTGTGATCGCTGCTCTCGACAGAGAGATGCACTCGGACATCAAGTGGTCTCTGGGCCCAGGGAAGCGGAAGATCGTCAAGAAGGAGAAGAAGGTCGGTCGGGGGACATCCTTGCATCAACAACGTGGCGTGTCGATGGCTTCTTCGCAGCGGCCACTTCATGCGTGGCTTGACGGCACGAGAACGAGCGACGTGAACATGGGCTTTGCTCTCGACCTTCACATGCTCGAAGAGAAGCCCAGCCGATGTCTCTCGCCAACTTCGACGGCCTCGACGAGCTCCTCGTCTGCGTCCATTGCATCGTCGTCTCCATTTGCGCGACCCGACCCCCTAGTCACGTGCGCGCGCGCTGTCCTTGAGGATTGCATGCGGCAGAGGCATGCTGAGACGAGTGGTATGCGAAAGCGTACGCTGGAAGGATGGACAAAGGGCGATGATGCCACGCTTTCACGGTTACCAAACGGTGGGTCCCTCAAGCCGTCGCAAAGAGGAGGCGTGAGCTGCGGCTCCAGCAGCAGTGACGATGACGAATTGAGTCAGTTGTCATCAATGGAAGCGTCGGCGTATGGGTGAGTGACAGTGCATCGACGTGGAAGATCATCGAGTTAATGTTGACGATGTCGTATTGTGTGGCAGCATGGGCAAGTGCAGTCCTGATGCTGAAAGCAAGATTGCCCGTGAAGAACTGCGGCGACAGCGTATCCTGAGCGGCGTCGGCATCAGCAGTAGCCCGGACTATGAAAGTGCAAGTCCGCTTTTTGAGGAGAAGTACGTTGTGTTTGTGTTGCCGCCACGATGATGATCCAAGGGTATTGATGTCGCTGTGCTACGAATAATAATAGGGGCCTGCCGATGGAAATCCGCTTCCAGCTCCCTCTTGCCCGGGGCACAGTGAATGAGACAGAAAGCGAATGCCCGATTTGTCAGGTGCGATACGTCATTGGCGACTACATCGAAACGTTGGCCTGCGAGCACTTCTTCCAGTAAGTCTATCCGTTTTCACCGAGGACATTGCACTGCGTACGCCTGTACTGACCGTTTCTTGTACTTCCAGTGCGCCGTGCATTGACAAGTGGCTGTCCAATCACACTTCGTGCCCGCTCTGTCGCACTGAAGTGACGGCCGATTCGGTCGCTGATCACTCGAGCTTCAGCCATCGTTTCACGGAATGTTCTCAGTCGGATCGGGAAGCATTCCGGCGCACGATGCGGTCGTCATCGCATAGCGCTGCCTTCCGCCCTCTCGAACCAGGTGAGAAGCTACGTGCACACCCGCCATCAAACATCGGAGGATTCGACTCACCAAACTATGTTCATTCTGCAGTGGACCAGCTTCAGAGCCATCTTGCACGCATGACCATTCATGAAGAAAAGTCCGAGTCCACCGTCCAGTATTTAGCGTGGTACGTGTTGATCTGTGCTTGCCAAACTCGACCATATCCGCTCGCTAATGTAACGCGTCCTTTCCACTTCCTTCAGCCCAACACCACAGCGTATGCCACGAAAGTGAGGAGCCGTTCAGCCGTCGTGGTCTTCCAGTCGACTGCAGCGTCACCACACACTCGTGGCAAGCGAATCGTGCGTATTATCACTCTCACGCGGAACTAAAAGGCTTCTTCGAAGGCAGAATGGAGCAACCAATGGAGCATCGAGTGCCCTCGACTGGACCGTGAAGACGTCAGCAGCACCCGTGTCTATCCCGTCACTCTTCGTCAAAGCGTGGTCCTGGTCACGACAGAAAAAGAAACCGAGACGAAAGCAGCAAGCAAACCCGCCTAGTTGCAGGACCATAGCCGTGTGTGGTCGGTCGTTCATTGCGCGACACTAATAACGCGCTGTATATAAACGAACATCCCGCGTTCCCGCCCACGATTGCTGGCTTGCCTCCCATGTGTATCCTATGTATCCTGTGGATCGCGCTCTGGTCGAACGAGCAGGCTTGAAGTAGTTCAACCTTGATACGGTTCATGGAGCTAATTACCCACCCTCATTTGGTAAAAAGGGGGTGCCGCTTGCGTCACTACGTCTATTACTGTCATTTACGCAATCCGAGTCCCCACGCCCAATTTCAGTTGGTGGGTCGTGTGCTTGTTGTTGTGGGAGGAAACAGTCGCAGGCAAGACGGACGGACGGGTCGCTCGGCTGCCTACGCCAACAAAACGTCAACAGCAAACAAAGCGCCAACACTAGCTAGCCAAGCGCCAACGCCAACAAAGCGCCAACGCCAACGGCACGCGGAGGGAGAGGGGGCAGGGGAAACACACCGCGAACGAGCAACATGGAGCGAGGCGACTCGGACGGCGAAGACGCCATGGCGTATTTCCTGCCCAACGGCATCGCCGACGACTCGCCGCCCAAGCGAAGGTGGGCAGTGTCAAAGAGGGAGAGAGGGCAGTGTGCTGGAACTGACTGGATCTGTGTGTTGGGGGTGGATGGCTTGCAGCACGCAAGCACCGTCGAGCTTCGGTCCGATCGGCGGGCGGTTCGGCGGCATCTACGGCGCGTCGACGTCCGCGACCAGCATGTCCACGCTGGATCTCGCGGCGGCGTCGCAGCCGCGCGCGGCCCCGCTGTATGGTAGTCTCCGGGACGCTCTCGTGGCCAAGGGATCGACGCCGACGGCGGCTTCGGCGACGCGGCCGTCGTTTCTGCTGTCGGATCTCGGCGGCGAAGTGCACACGCCGCGCGCTAACGACGCGGGCCACGCCATCGGCGGTGGCCGCAACCCGTTTGCGTTCAGTGGCGCGTTCGCCTCGCTGTCTGCGGCCGAGTCAGGAGGAGGACGTGGCGGGCTATTCGATTCCGCATCGAAGCGAAACGATCTCGGCGGCGGAAGCGCGACTGCGTCTGCAGCATCGTTGCGTGATGATACGGATATCTTTGCTGCCTCCACGTCGAGTGGGCTGAATAGCTCAGCGTCTCTGTACGGAGGGCCGACGCTGAACGCCAATGCGCCAGCGTTCATGGCGTCGTCCGCCAAGGAGGCGTCACTTCCGTTCGGCAGTTCCTCGCCTAGTGTATGGCCCACAATGGATGTGAAGCCGCGCCGGGTATTACACGCGCCACCAGGTCTTAGCAAGCCCACCGATGCTGGCGGTGACGACGGCGGGCTGCGATCCCGTCCGCCAGGACTCGCTCGCCCCTCCCACTCGTCTGCGTTCGGCGGGTTCGCGTCGTCGCCCTCGACCACGTCGACGTCGATTTTCTCTGGAGGGAGCCGCCAGTTCTCGTCGAATCTACAGCCAAGCTATCCGTCATTGACCGAAACGTTTCTGTCTGCGGGTCGATCAACTACGAGCCGCGACTTCCATTCGGCGCTTTCGGAATTGAATGCAAAGTCGATGTCTGTGGAAGAGATCCAGTCCAATTTGAAGGCTACGGCGATCGCGGCCGCCCAAGACGTGGTTTCTGAGCCCGTGACCCAAAAGTCCACAGCCCCGACGACTCCGCGAAAGACTGCAAAGAGTCCTCGCCTTGGAAACGACGCGGCTCGTGGGAGACCTCCACCGGCGCATGAGGAGAAGCGATACGGTCGTGGCACGCTAGATCCGCGATTGAGCACTCCGACTCGACGCAGTGAGCAGCTTCCTGTAATATCGGCGCCCGGATCAGCTTCACCTGTTGCAGCGAGCCGGGGCGGTGATCGCCGGGCACGGATTGCGAGAGAGAAACCTGCCCCAGATAGTGCCACCCGGAACGCACGCGCTGCCACGGCGGACTCTACAGCGACAACCAAGCCAGAGAGACGTACTCGCGGTGGTGGTGGTCAAGCCGGATCGGATCGCGCTGGCCATCGGAATACCTTGGCAGGTGCTATCAGCAGTGGGGCCTTTCAGATGACACATCGCAAGAAACCACCAAGCTCAGTATCAAGCGTTGAGAGCGATGACCATCTCCTTGCTGTTTCGACTCTGGTTGAGGTGGTAGAGGACAGCCAGACAGTGCAAGCGAAGGTGAAGGAGTCCCCACGAGAGGCGAGGCAACCTGGCCGAACTGCAAGTGCCAAGAAAGGAAATGCAGCCATTCAAACCCAAGAAAAGCGAGGTGGGTCACGGCGCCAGGTGTACCGGGAGAAGGCTGCTGCCGCACCGGAAGTTGTGAAGCCGGGAAAGGTTATAACCAATGACGAGTCCCCTCAGGGCGGCTCAGAAGCTGACGCGTCGGGTGGCGACAGTCAGACTGATGATGCTCCTGGAGAAGACGGGAAAGCCGCTCCAGTAACGACGACATGTGAGGCTGTGAGCGATGTCGTAGACGAGACGTCGGTGCCAAAGGCTGCTCCTGGTACCCGTCAAACAGAGCCTGGCAACACTCTGACGCATGCGAAGTCGAGGGCACCGGTGTCCCGAGTGAAAGTGCCTTCGCCGAAGAAGACTCCGGCCCACATTGAGACAAACGTGATCGAGACCAGTGACGCTATTGCAGAGAACGAAGATGCGTCAACTTCAACTCCTACGCCTACCAGTCCCATTACTCCAACTCACGCCGAATCTGATAGTGGATCTGAGATCCCCAACGTGACAGGCCACGCGACGCGATCTGGGCACTCGAGCGACCGGAAGACAAGCGCTAAAGAGCACAAGAAGGACAAACACAAGAAAGAGAAGGCTGAGAAGAAAAAGACTGTCACGTCGGCAAAGTCGAACAAGAAGGAGAAGCGCGATTCATCTTCAAGTGGGAAATGCGATCTTGCGGATGATGAACCCTTCGGGCCGACGCATACGAAGAAGCAGCACACTTCGGTGACGACCAAAATCTTTGGCTGGCTCCGTGACGGGCGTCTCATCACCAAGAAGACGGTCGTGGCGGTTTGGTCGGCACTGTGGTTCCTTTGCACCGAGTTTGCCGATCGCATCAACCTCAAGGGATTCCTGGGGTGGACGTTTTCCTACTTGGAATCATTTTTGGCCGTCGTGTTCAGCGTCGTCCTCCTGCTATCGCTTCACGGCGCGTCGTTTTTCATTCGGCTCCATCGCGTTGCCTTCCGCGCGGTTCTCACCCATCGACACGTCGGGTTTTGCTTCGCGTTCCTGTACGCATTCCCGTTTCTTGTGCAGTACGTGTTCCCGTGGGCTCCGCCGTGGGCGCCAGTTTGCCTCTGGTACGCATTCTTGGTCCAGCTCTTCTGCACGAGCGGTCCGACGGCCATGGTGGCGACCTTCCGGATCATCCTACCGTTGGTGTTCCTGATCGAAGGCATCTCGCACCACAGCTTCTTGCTCGACTTGAATGGTTCGTCTTGGATCACGTTGGCCACATCCTGAATCTGCCGTCCAACAATGTCTTTATGATTGCAGGCGCAGAGCTTCTGTTGGCGTCGTTCATCTTGTCGGCCATGAAGACGAGTAACCTCTGCAGTCCCATCTTCCTGCTGTCTCTCGCGGTCCAGTGTTTTTCTGCAGTGTTCCTCGGATCCGAGCTCGTCGTGCAGTGGTTCCAGATGACGTTGGCTCTCTACTCCTTGCACGCGATGGCGGCGACGGACGAAGACTGGGTATGCAGTCTAGCAGCCGATACATTGACTGGCGATGCTTTCATGGACCTAACCTTGGTTTGCGTGTGTGTCTCCCAAAAGGCTGGTCTTGGCGATGACGAAGAGGACGTGTCCTGCCGTCCACTGTCCATGCACCACTCGATCGCTGACTACAACTACCACCCGGCTCCATCCGCGCCATCAATCCAGAAATCGAAGCGCCTCGACCGTCGGGCGCTCGCATACGTGCGTGGACGCAAGCTCCGCTAAAGCAGCACGCGAGTCATGTCCGCCGTCTCTTTCGATTTGCCAATTCATATCTACAGCAGTGCACGTTGCATATCACTCTCTTCAGCTCTATCGTGTTGTTGTCTCTACTTCTCTAACTTGGTGGCGTTCATCCGCGTCGCAGCCGCTTTCGCTGCGGCTTGGGCGGCGCGCCTTCTTCGTCGCTACTACTGCTGTCGTCTGAGGAACCCTCGCTGTCATCGTCGTCTGCGATGAAGTCATCTTCCTCTCCACCGCTGCCGTCCTCCTCCGGTTCATCGTCCTCGTCGGCTTCCTCTAGAACGAATCGGCTTTTCCGACGCTTGGTCGGGTTCAATCGTTCGTGCATCATTCTCTCTTCCTCCGAGTCTGTCTCGCCGTCGTACACCTCATCTTCAGCATGGGAGTCTTCGCCCTCGGCCTCGTCACTATCAATCTCGCCGAGCTTTTCCTCGGCTTCGTCCTCCGAATGGGCATCACTCTCACCAAGATCGCTTTCCTCGCCGGCGATCAAGCCCTTCAGGTTGCCGTTCTCGTCGGCGTCTTCCGCATCCATTCGACTCGGGAAGTCCAGTCGACCTTCCAGCGCGGGCAGGTCCTCGAGGATCTCGTCCTGCTGGCCGTCCAAGTCGTCAAACACAGGCGTGAGCAAGATGTCCTGGACCAGCGCCGCCGTGCGATCGAGATGCCAGTGCTCGCAGATCGCGTTGAGCAGCACACCGACGTCTCGCACCGTCGACAGACTCTCCAGCAGCGGCATGAGGAACTCGAGTACTTCGAGATTTGTCGCCATGCCTGCCGTCTTGTCGGCGGCAAACGCCAAAAAGTCCTCGTCGCGAACGCTCAGGTTCCCATTCTCGACAGCGCTCGCCACCTTGTTCATGAACACCACGAGGGAGCCCGACCCGCGGTCAAAGACCTTGAGCAATTGCTTGGGTGTCAGCGACACGTCCAGGCCTTCGAGGAAGTCGACGCTCACGAGCTCCGGGCAGAAGCGACGCAGAAACTTGGCAGTCTTTTTCTTCTTATGGGACCACTGCGCGGCGAAGATCCGCACGAGGCGGCCGACCTCGACGAGCTCCCACTGCTCGCGCGCGGCCTCGTCGATGAGCTGCGAGAACAAGTGCATGCGGTGCTCACGGAAGACCTTGCCGTCAAACTGCGAGTCGTCGACGGCGGCGGCGGCGGCGTCACCGCCTCTGTCGTCGCCGTCATCGTCATCACTCACCGAGTGTTTCCGTTGGGCTGCCTTCTTCACTGTGCTTTGAACGAGCGTGTTGATGTCCCACATGTCGTCTTGCTCGTTGTCATCGGCCGTGGGTGTCCGTTTCGGCGCTGCCGCCGCGGCTTTGGGCGTCGGCTTCACCATCGGCACCACAGTCGCCTTCTTGAGAGTCGCAGACTGGATGGGCTTCTTCACTGGTTGCACCTTCACATCAACACTCGCGGTTGCCTTTGCAAGAGCCTGCTTCTTCGCAGGAATGGGGGACGCACTTGTAGCGCGGGCGTTCTCGCGCCCCACTAGCTTCGCCGGTGCATCATTCGCGTTCGCAGCCTTTGGTACGGAGAGGGCTGCTTTTGGCACGTTGGCCGCAGAGACTGAGACAGGGACTGGTGGGTCTTCGGTGTCGTCCGCACTCGAGTCGCCGGCGTCCTCCATGTCATCCTCATTCGATCTCTCGGCGTCCGACTCTTTCCTCTTCGACGTCGCAATACTCTTGGCAAGAGGGACAATCCTTCCATTCGACTTCGCTGCAGGAATGGCCGCAACTTGCTTTGGTGTTGCAGGTGATTTGACCGGCGGCTGGCTTGGCGGCACACGAAGCTCAAAGACCTGCGAGACCTGCTGTGCGTTCTTCTTCTTCTTATATGCCGCCTTCACCGGAGACTGTGGCTCGGGCTTCAAACGGTTCGAGACGACTCGGGCCCGCGTGAGCTGCGGCACGGCGTCCTCGTCGCCGTTCTCCTGACGCCCACCGACGGCCTTCTTGCCCTTCCATTGCATCTTGACGACGTCCTCTCCAGTCTTCACGGCGCTACTGAACGTCACCGAGGCCGCATCTTTGCCGACTTCAAACATGCGCTCTTTGAACGCCTGGATGCGCTGCGCCGCGTCGTCCGTGGGGGCCTCCGAGGCCATCGAGTCGGACCGCGAGCGGCGCCGCTTCCTCTGCGCGGCGTTCTTCATGGCGCGTTTGCTCATCGACAGCACCGTCGCACACGAGGCGCTTTGCTTTGCATTGGCGTGTGGAGAAGTTGTCGTCCTACCGCCACTGCTCGCCGCGGCGGCGGCTGCGCGCAGCGCCTCGTCCAGCTCGTTGCCCATATTCCGGCTCGCGAAAATTGGGTCGGTACTTGTGGATTGGCGGGGAAACGGTGGGCATCGTTTCGCGCCACCAGCCGAAAGTTTCAACCAATCATAGTGCACATGATACAAACCTGATACGAACATACGGTATCTACATGACATCGCTTTTTTCCAAATATGTCATATACTGAGATAAGAAACACGATCTTGAAGAGACGCACTGCTTCACCACGTGGGGACGCGCAGGGCTGCTGCTTCTGCCACGCGACGCCAGTCCGCGCTTCCTTCGTTCACGCAGCGCTTGCATGTGTGCGCTGTTCTACGATTACAACGCGCAGGTGCCGGCGAGCCACCGCCAGGTCGCTGTCTCCTGGGGCGAAGTCGATCCGGTGCTCGCGATCGGCCTGGAGAACAAGGAGATCCACTTCTTCACCGATGAGGCACGGCTATGCATCTCTTGATCTGAGGGCTTCGCGTCATATCTACCATTGACCTACCGTACGTCTCCTTTCGTGTATGCAGGGCGACAAGATCCCGAACGCGGCCATCTACTCGCGCGCGGCCGACATCGCGACCACAACCTGGCAGCCGCGCGGCGGCGCGCTCGCCGTCGGGTGGAGCGACGGCATGATCTCCCTGTGGATCCACAAGGACAGCACCTCGCGTGAGGTGAACTCGCCCCACGTGGGTCGCATCACGCTGCTGAAGTGGGCGCCGTCGGGCAGCCGGCTCATCTCGGCGGACGAGAACGGCCTGCTCGCGGTGTGGAAAGTGGACGCGCGCTGGCAGCTGTCCATGGCCACGACGTACACCCGTCAGGGCAGCCTCACGCACCTCGTGTTTGCCACGACCTCGCCACAGATGCAGCGCAACAAGGACAGACAGCCCACGCCCGTGCAGGCGCAGCCCGTTGTGTGCCCGTCGTTCTTCTTTGGCGGCGAGATCGGCTCGGTCCACTATGCTGACGACCTGGGCCACATCTCGGATGTCCAGGTGCTCAACCACGCGGTGGACGCCATGATGTTTTACGAGGAGCGCCACAGTCTCGTGGTGATCACGCGCTCGCAGCAGCTCGTCGTGTTCCAGATCGACGCCAACGACGGCAAGGTCAAACCGACCGTCAAGTTCAAGCTCAGCATCGCGAGCGACGGCGCCCTCCGTGAAACCAAGTGGGCCGGGCCCGGGCTTCTCGCCATCGCCTCGGGCGAGAGCCTCATCCGCTTCTGGGATATGCAAACCGACGAGAACAGCGTGCTCAACCTGCCAAAGACGCCCGGGTCGACGGCCAAGTACCAGATCACGAGCATCGACTTCTCGCCGCAGCGCCGCCTGCTCGCGGCGGGGACGTCACAGGGCACGGTCTACTTTTGGCGCTGCACGTCCGTCGTCGTCACCTCGGCCGTCACTACTGACGGATCGTCGTCCTCCTCCCCGCCGCCATCGTCGCCGACGAACGCCAAGTCGGCGAACACTATCGTGCTCTCGCACCGGTGGGACCTCATTTTCTCGACGGACACCAAGGCGTCGATCACCAAGCTCGGCTGGAGCAGCGCGTTCGCGACGCTGTACGCCGCCACGTCCGAGGGCGCCGTCGTGCTCTTCCACGAGGGCAGCATGCAGCGCGCGCTGTGCGGCGACACGGCCGTGATCCAGACGCGGCCACGCGCGCTCTCCATCGAGCGGTTCCGCGACGGCACGATCACGCAGTCGACGCTCGCGACGGGCATGCGCATCAAGGGCGTCTCGCACGACGGCGCGTCGCTCGTCGTGTGGAACGGCTCGACTGCCGAGGCCTACGAGCTGCGCAGCGAGCAGGGCAGCGGCGAGACCAAGCGACTCGCGTCGTTCAAGTGCGCGTCCGCGGCGATGGTGCTACGCGGCGACTCGATCTACCGCACGCAGGGCAATCACGTCGAGATCTGCAACATGCAGGGCGTGGTTAAGAAGACGATCTCGTTCACCGAGGCCGAGGGCCGGCCGGCGCTGCTCTCGGTGCAGAACAAGTTCCTCGCGGTCGCGACGGACCGCGGGCTGCTGCGCGTGTTCGACCTCAAGTCGCGCGACCCCAAGGCCGCCGGCAGCATGGGCAACTTCTCGGAGGCGTTCGCGGGCGAGACCAAGAAGTCGCTCATGCGCGCGATCGCGGTCAATGCCGACGGCACTCGCGTGGGCATCCTCGCCGAGCGCGTCGAGGGCGCGCTACGCATCCGCACGCCCGTGAGCAAGCTCTACCTCTTCCAGAGCGACCTCAACATCTTCCAGCAGTACGACTTTGGGCTCAACAGGTTCCCGCTCTCGGTCTTCTTCGACCCGAACGAGCCGCGTCTGCTCGCGTGCGAGACCTACAAGACGCGGCCCGACTCGCTCTCGGCCGCGACGGCGGCCGCAGCCTCGACGGCGAGCGGCGGCGGCAGCGGCAGCGGGAGCGCGGCAGCCGACGACACAGCAGGGGGAGGGGGAGGAGGCTCGCGCACGAGTGCGCTGGCCGAGAAGGAGATCACGGTGTGCTTCGCGTCCAACGACCACGGCATCCTCATGCAGGACAGCTTCGATCTGGACCTCAAATTCAGCGCGCTGCTGGGCATCCAGGTGCCGCGCATCTTCCTCATCGCGCACGCGGACCGCGGGCAGGACAACGACGACCACGGCGGCGGTGGCGTCAGCTTCAGCTACCTGCGCCCCAAGACCATGCGCGACTTTGTCGGGCTCGACAAGGTCAACGACGCGGCGCGGCAGGCGCTGATCGACTTTTGCTACTTCATGACGGTCGGCAACATGGACGAGGCCTACCGATCGGTCAAGCTCATCGACAACCCGTCCGTGTGGGAGAACATGGCCCACATGTGCGTCAAGACCAAGCGGCTCGACGTGGCCGAGGTCTGTCTCGGCAACATGGGCCACGCGCGCGGCGCCGCGGCCGTCCACGAGGCCAAGCAGGAGCCGCAGCTCGAGGTGCCCATCGCGATGGTCGCGATCCAGCTCGGGCTGCGCGACGAGGCCGCCAACCTGTACCGCCAGTGCGGCCGCTACGACCTGCTCAACCGGCTCTACCAGGCGAGCGGCTTCTGGCACAAGGCCATCGACGTCGCGGCCAAGCGGGACCGCATCCACCTCAAGACGACCCACTTCCAGCTCGGGCAGCACCACGAGGCGCTCGGCGAGCTCAAGGAGGCCATGGAGGCGTACGAGGACGCCGGCACGCACCACAAGGACATCCCGCGCATGCTGCTCAAGCTCGGCCAGCTCGACCTCCTCCAAAAGTACATCTCGACGTGCAAGGACCGCGACCTGCTCATCTGGTGGGCCCAGTTCCAGGAGAGCCAGGGCCATTTCGACCTCGCGATCGAGAGCTACGAGCGCGCCAACGACGACCTCTCCATCGTGCGCGTGCTGTGCTTCAAAAAAGACTTTGCCACGGCCGCCAAGGTGGCCGAGAACGCGCCGGGCAACCGCGCCGCGGCGTACCACTTGGCGCGCCAGCTCGAGGCCATGGGCGAGATCGCGCGCGCCATCCAGTTCTACGCGCAGGGCAACTGCTACAACCACACGATCCGGCTCGCTAAGGAGCACCAACTGGACGCCGAGCTCATGAGCTTTGCGCTCATGAGCAAGCCGAGCGACATGCTCGAGTGCGCGGCGTACTTTGAGGCGCGGCGCGAGATGGAGAAGGCCGTGCAGCTGTATCACAAGGGCGGCAACGTCGCGCGCGCGCTCGAGCTCTGCTTCTCGGCGCAGCTCTTCGAGGAGCTCCACGAGCTCACGGACGAGCTCGGCTCGGGCAACACGTCGCCGCAGCTGCTCAAGCGGTGCGCCGACTTCTTCGCCGAGAACGGCCACTTCGCCAAGGCCGTCCACTTGCTGCTCGTGGGCGGCCGCATCGCCGAGGCGCTGGACGTGTGCATGCAGCACAAGGTCAAGGTGACCGAGGAGATGGCCGAGAAGATGACGCCGCCCAAGGACGAAGCCGGCGGTGGCGACGACCGCGCCGCGCAGAAGAAGCGCACGGAGCTGCTGCTCAAGCTGGCCAAGTGCTGCAAGCAGCAGGGCGCGTACCACTTGGCCACCAAGAAGTACACCCAGGCCGGCGAGAAGATCAAGGCCATGAAGTGTCTGCTCAAGTCGGGCGACACGGAGAAGGTCGTGTTCTTTGCCAACGTCTCGCGCAACAACGACATCTACGTGCTCGCCGCCAACTACCTGCAGACGCTCGAGTGGCGCAAGGACGGCGAGACGCTCAAGAACATTGTGGGCTTCTACACCAAGGCGCGCGCGTTCGAGCAGCTCTCGGCGTTCTACCAGTCGTGCGCGCAGGCCGAGATGGAGGAGTTCAAGGACTACGAGAAGGCGCTCGGCGCGCTGGAGGAGGCCGCCAAGGTGCTGGCCAAGGCCAAGGGCGACGCCAAGGAGCGGCTTCTCCAGGCGCTTGAGCGCAAGACGCTGCTCGTCGAACAGTTCGTGACCGCGCGCCAGCAGATGCGGCAGCAGCAGAACGCCGCCGAGATGGTCGGCGTGCTGGCCAAGCTGCTCGAGGAGCCGGGCATCGACGATGCCATCCGCGTGGGTGACGCGTACGCGCTGATCGCCGAGGCGCAGTGCCGCGACGGCGACTTCCAGGAGGCCCACGCGACCATGGAGACGATGAAAGCGCGCGGGCTCACTGTCAAGAGCTACGTGGACGCACGCGTCGCCCAGGAGGTGCACCAGAAGCTCGGACTCTCTGCGGACGACGACCGCAAGCGGCGCGAGAGCAAGCGCTCGCCCCGTGACGAGGACGACGCGGGGCACGACGCAAAGCTCGCGGGCGGTGGCGGCCGGGAAGGCGACGAACCCACGCGAGTGGCGGGGGGCAGCAAGGCGCCGAGCCGCCACGACGACGACGAGGTGGACGACGAGATGGAGGAGGACATCGCCGACGACGCCGAGTAGGAAGCGTGACGACTGCAGGATTTCGCCCAATTAATCATTGTTTTGTTCTCATTCAGATACAATTTTCCAGTAAACAGCCGAAGCGGCACGCCCTTTCGAGTTGTCAATTTTATATTGTTGTGCTGTGTGGGGCATGTTGCAGTGAACATGGCGACGCCAGGCGACAAGTACATGCCGCCGCTGCCGTCTCCTGCAAAGAAGAAGAAAAAGAAGAAGGCGAAAGATGGCGACGACGAGGCGAAGGACGGCGCCAACGCCAAGGAGGACGAGGCCACCAAAGCCGTGCGCCGCGAGGCGCTCGCGGCGGTGCTGCGCGACGACCTCAAGACGCCGTACCTCACGTGCCAGCGGTGCAACGCCGTCACGTTCATCAACGTGAACCGTGTGCGCGCACGCGGCGCCGACCCGACGCAGCCACTCTCTGTGTACGAGCAGCTGCCCGTGTGCTCTGGATGCGGCACGACCAAGTACCTGCGCGCGGGCGTCGTGAGCTTCCAGGACAAGATCGAGGAGGAGAAGCAGAAGATCCAGGAGTTTGAGCAGAAGCGCGTGCCGGCGACGCACCTGATCGTGCGCATCGCGCGCGGCTTCCTCGGACGGCTCGCGTTCCGGCGCCGGAAGCGCGAGCACGAGCTGTACCTGTGGCGCATCCGCGTCTCGGCGACGCGCATCCAGGCGCGCGTGCGCGGCATGCAGGCACGGCGCCGCACGTTCTACGAGCGGTGTCTACGCATTGTCCGCACGATGCACGCGAGCATCTTGCAGTACGCGCTGCAGGCGAAGCCCGACCGCGCGCCCGTGCTTTGGTACGACAACCCGGGCGAGCTGCAGATCCTCTACTGTAACTACCGCGAGTTCGTGCGCCGCTCGGGCGGCAAGCCGCCACTGTTCAAGGTGGAGAGCAACATTCTGGAGATCACTAAGCGCATGCTGCTGCGCGAGTACGAGCTCGTGAGCCGCATCCAGTCGCGCTGGCGCGGCCTCACGACGCGGCTCGTGTTCTTCGAGTACAAGCGGCAGCGCGGCTGGCTCAACGGCGTCCAGCAGTCGCCGGCGATCAAGATCCAGCGCCTGTACCGCGCGCACCACGCCAAGCGGCGCTGCAGCGCGTTGCGTGCGCTGAAGAAGTACCCGGACCGCATGGCCGCGTACAGGGAGGAGAGGCAGACGCAGGCCAAGCACGAGATGGCCAAGGCGTTCCGCAAGAAACTGCTCGCCAAGTACCGACTGACGTACCAGACGGACAGGACCTCCAAGATGCTGGCACTGCATGCCAAGCCAGAGCAAGGCGACGACGACGACGATCATCAGCAGAGACACGCCGAGCATTCGCTGAAGGTCGGTGGCGCACAGTGGACGACGGCGACACGCACAGCGCCGCTGCAACCGCCTGCGTCGCGGTACCCGAACGCGCGGCGGCTCGCGCAAATGAAGAAGCTGGTGGACGCAAAGCGGCAGCCGCGCGGCCCGCGTCTGCGCATCCTCACGGCGCAGGAGTTCGCCTCCTCGCGCGAGGAGAAGGACGCGTGAATGCGGCAAGTTGAAGCAAGCTTCAACGTATGTGAACGTATATAGAAATAGAAACGTTACCTTAATGGGGATACATACGCCCACGTCCGGTGGATCTAACCGACCATCACTCTGCCAGTCTGCTTCTTCCGAGGGCATTCGCATTCACGGAGGCGACGAATGGGCATGGCGTGTATGTCGCATTCACCATTTTAACGGATCCACCCACCAACGCACACGGCAAACGCAGAGAAGAGGAAGATGCAGAACGAAGTGCTGGTCGAGTGCGCGGTGATCACGTTCGGCTGCAACGACGACGGCCAGCTCGGCCGCGGCGAGCACCGCCGCTGGACCAACATTGACGACGTCACGGCCGCCAACTACCCGCAGCAGGTCGGCGCCGTGCGCGGCCACGACGTGGTCGCCGCGTCCTGCGGCTCGCGCCACTCGATGGTGCTGACGTCGCAGGGGGAAGTGTTCTCGTGGGGCTGGGGGGCGGTGCGTGAGAGTGCGGGAGTGAGCGGGTGTATATGTATGCCAGCGAATCTAACGGCGTGTGATGCTTGTGCGATGGATAGATGGGCCAGCTCGGCTTGGGCGACCTTAAGAGCTCGAGCACGCCGACGCGCGTTGAGTACTTTGCGACGAACAACATCACCGTGGACTACATCTCGTGCGGCGGCTGCCACTCGGGCGCTGTCACCAAGAACGGTGAGCGGCGAATGGAGCTAGCAGTGCTGGTTGAAGAAATGTGGGGACACTCACCACATGTGTGTAATCAATCTCCCAGGTGAATTGTACATGTGGGGCGAAGCCCACTGGGGCCAGCTCGGCTTATCGAAGGAGTACAGCGACACGCACCAGTCCATCCCGGCCAAGTGCATCGTTCGCGACGACGACGGTAATGAGGTCAAGATCGTCAGGCTCAGCTGCGGTGGCGCCCACACGGCGGCACTCACGGACGACGGCCACGTGTACATGTGGGGCCGCTGCGATAGCGGCCAGCTCGGCATCGGCGAGCAGTGGCTCAAGGACGTCGGCGACGAAGGCACGCTGTTTGTGAGCACGCCGCACCGCGTGGGCGGCTTCAGCGGCGAGAAGGTCGTGCAGGTCGCGTGTGGTGCGTTCCACACGGCGGCCGTGACCGAGTCGGGCAGCGTGTACATCTGGGGCAAGGAGGACTATGGCATGTTGGGCGTCGGCCAGTGCACGGATCTGAACACGCCCAAGAAGCTCGACTTCTTTGATGACAAGCCGGCTCTGTACGTTGAGCATTTCGACGCTGTAGTTGACCGATCGTCTCTAACACTTTCTCTGAATGGTGTAGGCGCGTGTCGTGTGGTGGGTGGCACACGGTGGTGGTCACGAAAGAAGGCGCGTGTTACTCGTTCGGACGCGGCGAATACGGCCGCCTCGGCCTGGGCGACACGCGCAGTCGCTACCGTCCGCACCTCGTGGAGGCACTGAAGGGCGAGCGAGTTGTCCAGGTCGCCTGCGGCGGATCACACACGCTCTTCCTCACGGCAGACGGACTCGCGTATAGCGTCGGTCGTACCGAGTAAGTCACGCGCCTTCGTTTCAGAAACGTCTTCTCCTCGTCTAACGCTCTCTCGTTGACAGCCACGGCCGCCTCGGCCATGCGGACGCGCGGCCTTCGCTGACGCCTGAGCCGCTCGAGCCGACGTCCATGGGGGCGATCCCCGTGCGCCAGATCTCGGCGGGCGGCGCCCACTCGATCGCGCTGCTCCATAGCGTGCGCCCGCTCGTGTCGCCGCTCATCGCGCCGTCGCAGAGCCTCTTTGACATCCCACAGAAGACGCTCTGAAGAGGAATCGATGATCATCAAGATGCAACAGCATTCCGAACGAAATCAAATCACGTTTCTCCCGGTGGGAAGTTACGACACTACTAGTACGCAGAGGTGGCGTGGCTTGTTTTGGGTTGGTGTGTCGACCACAGACAAGTACGGACTGAAGGGCGGGCGTTTACCGCGCAGATAGATGCTAGCCCGCATCGCGTGCTCAGCGGCGCTGATAGCCATGGCCCGTGTGGCTGGGCGGGTTGTCGAGCACGTTCTGGAAGCTGCTCTCGCTCAGGTCGCGGCGGAACATTTGGGTCTTGCCCTGCGACGGATGGTCCATCGAGGTCTTGACCGTGCCCGTGGTCGGGTAGTAGTCCATCTTGACGTTGTCGCGCTGGTAGTGCTCGACGTGGCTCTGGTCGTTGCTGCCGGTCTTGGTCCAGCCGTGCGACTCGGGCTTGCTCTGGTGCTTGCGGCTCGACATACTCGGATGGCGGTGGCGAGATTCAACCGAACGGAGGTGTGTGGGAACGAGGGAGAATCGAGGAATGACGGGGATATGGAAGATGGCGCGCATCAGCAACAACTACGTCATCCGCTGCTGGGAAGGGGTCAGAGGCACGTGCTCCCCCGTTAAGTGTCTGGGCAATGGGGCTCGCGCATTTTCTCTCCGTCTCGTTGGCGAAGATGCGACTCCCTCTCCCCCTCATTGAAGTGCATTGGCCCCTCGTATTATACCGCACTACAGGAGACACAGAAAGTTTCGGGACACTCAGACCATCACTCACGATGCGACTTCAACGAGGAAAGTCGAGCCACGCATCACCATCATCGACAGTTATATACTAGTACCATAACCTTACCATAGAACACTAGCGTCCTCGTCTTCTACCGCGTATTGACCTACTCCTTCACGAGCACCTTGACCTGGAAGAGGCTGCGGCTGAGCTCCGAATCAGATCCAAAGTCGCTGCCCCGCCGACGCTGCGAGCGCGCGTCATCGGCGTACGCCTCATCCGCAAACTCATCGTCACCGTCATCCCTGTCGTAGGCTCCATCGCCCGCCAGCTCCAAGTCTAAGGACGCGCTATGATGGCGGCCCAGACCCGTGAGTCGGTCGCCGTCACTGTAGTCGCCCTCTGATGCTGCGTCCTGTCGGAACTCGCGGGCACCAGGCGCCCGCCGCGCTGGTGACCGCTGTGTCTGCAGAGGACTATACCCACCATCGAGTGAGCGCGTCTCGCTCCGCTGGGGCAGCGCGTCATCCCGATTGAAGTCGTAGTATCCGCGACTCTTGATCACGCGGCTGCTGCGCAGAGCATTCTCGTGCACGCGCGCGGCGTTCCGCGGGTCCATCCGAGACGCCGCGGGTGAGTTCGTCTCCATGATGCGAGGCGTCGCGACGTCGGCGTCTCGGCCTCTGGCGCTGTGAGGACTGAGCGCGATGAACTCGCTCTCGCCATTGAGCGACCGCTCCAGCGGGTTTTCCTCGCGCTGTCGAAACCGCTGGAGGCGGCGCACGCGCGGCGAGTCGACGCCGTTGGGCGGCGATCTCAGGTTCATCGCGGGAGCAAAGTCGGCCATCGACATGGCTCCGAATCGGTTCGCGGGACTTTGGTTCCCACGGTGAGCGACAGCGAGCGACGCGATCGACTGGCGCAACTGCTGTACACTGTGGTCACGGTGGACGACGTGGAGAGGCGACAGTGGCCGCGACGGCCGCGGCATTTGCTGTTGGTGAGCAGACTGTGGGGAGGCGCGGCCCACGTTTGACGCCCGTGTCTCCAGCACACGATCGAGCCGCTCGACGGTCTCCATCCTCTGCTCGTTCATCTGGCGCTGCGACTCGAGCAGCGTCGCCATTTTCTCGTTCTCCATTTGCATCAGCGCGCGCTCCATGCGCAGTTCCTCCTTCTCGCGCCGCAGCTCGTCGCGTTCGCGGCGCAGCTCTTCTCGCTCTCGCCGGATCTCGACCAGTAGCGCACGGTACTCGTCCACGATGTGGTCGCGTGAGCTTTGTTCCTGCTGTGGTGGCGCTGCCACAGCGTCGCTGAGACCCATCGCGTGGCGGAAGTTGTAGTCGACGCTGTCATTCACGCGCGCGTGGACGGGAGCTGGCGCCGGCACCGCGTGGTGGTCCTCCAGGTCGCGAATCGGAAAGCCGTTGTACTCGCTATATCGGCGAGCCTCGGCTGCATGATGATGACGGTCCTTTGGTGGCGCCGGGGGCGATGGGATGGCGAGGTAGTTTTGCGGAGTGAACCCGGCCGTCGGCGTGGACCCGACAATGCCGAGTTTGCGCTGCGCGCGAAGTTGCCGCTCGCGCAGAAAGCGCATCTCCTCTTGCGCTTCCTCGTACTCCCTTCTCCGCTTCTCCTCCGCCTCTTGCTGCTGGCGCCGCTCTTTCTCGCGTACTTGTTCGTCCAGGATTCGTTTCCACTCGAGCTGCTGCGCCTTCTCCCTCAGTCGGTCGGTCGACGCGAGTGGGTCTCCGAGTGCACCAAACCGCTGGAGTGACGCCGACGCATTCGTGTTGCTACTGCTCTGGGCGCCTTGCTCGGCTAGCACGTCCGCATACGGCATCGCAGACGCGTCCATGTGGAAGCCGAAGCGGTTGGCCGGACCGTCGGCCGCGCGCAGCTCGGTCCACCATTTCGCGGGCGACTGCTCGTCCTTAGGGACGACAAACTGCCGCTCCCACTCCTCCTGCTGCTGCTTCTCCTCGCGCTCGAGCGCCTTGCGCAGCTCGATCTGCTGCTCGAGCTCGCGCGCGTATTCGAGCTTCTTCTGCTGCTCGTCACGCTTGTCGTCCTCGCGCCAGATCATCGCCGCCGTCCAGGTGTCGAGATGATCGGATCCCCTGGTCGGAAATGGGGTCGGAAGAACAGGGCGAGAATGGGTGGGAACGCCGCTGATTGGTCCATCATCATCGAAAAAGGTTCAAATAACGACAGACGATTGGTTGAAAAACGTGACATTGTTGACATACCATGGAGATGAAGCTCACGGGAGCTGCATGTTGGGGAAGAAGTACGAGTCGGCGAACTCGCGCTTGAGATCGCTCAGCTGCTTCTCGGTCTTCATCTCGTGGCGCTGGTTTTCCGACTGGAGCAGCTGGAACTTGAGCGACAAGTTCTCCTGGAGCCGCTTGCACCGCTTGATCTCCTTCAGGTAGGCCCGCCTCAGCTCCGCTGTCGTACGCTCGTCGTCATCACCACTGTCGTCCGCTCCATCAATCAGCATCCGCACTCGCTTCCTTTCTTTTTCCCGTTCTCTGTACTGCTTGACGATCGCCTTCAATGTCTTGTACTCCTGCTTCCGCTGCTGTGTGAGCAACTTCTCGGCTTGGAACTGCTGCTCTTTCTCTTCCAAGCGGCGCTTGGATTCGGCTTGGGCGCTCGTCAACTCAGCAAGAACTTCGTGGACATGTTCGTATGTGAACGGGGCTGTTCTTAAATCAGCCAAACCGTTGGTTCTCGTAGTCCCAGAGGCGGTGAGCTCGCTGGAAGTCTCTTCCGGATGCGAGGCAGGCATGGCTGGAGTGGATGCCTCACTTAATGGGGAGCCGTGTGCTGCTCCGTCGTCGCTTTCCCGTGTCTCACCACCGTCCTCGTCGAGCGGAGTCGCGGGATTACTTCCCGAGCCATCGGTGCGTCCTGGAGTCGAGTGGATCGACTCCTGTGGGGACTCGGGCTCTTTCGCGTCGGGATGGGCAGCAACAGTCTGGTAGAACCGGAGCAGCGCTTGTTTGTGCGGCTCGACAGTGAGTGCTACATTGACAACGTGTCGTGGGTGAGGACCGTTGCATCCATTGTCGCGAAAAAGAACTAAATTGTCGTTGTCAACGTACGCAAAATGGCGGCCGCACGATCGCGTTGGCCCATCAACTCAATCACCAACTCGCGCAGTTTAATCTCCAGCTCCTTAATCGCCCCCACCGACACATCTACCATGGAGCATAACGACTTGGTTAGTGTCGATGACAATTCCTCGCAAGCGCAGCGGGAAAATGCTCCCACCCACCTTCGCATTCCGGCAAGAGAGTGCCGTATTCTTCCGCGACCATCGCGTAGAACTCAATCTTGTTGGCCTGGTGGTAGAACGCGACGCACTTGCTCATCGCCTGCAGCAACACGCCGGCATCGAGGGCGTCGGCCTCTCTGTCGTCTACTTCGACCTTCACCTCCACGTCCTCTTCAGACTGCTCCTCCTCCTCGCCCTCCGCCAATTCCTCCTCTTGCTCGTCCTCCTCCTCCACGTCGTCGACACCGTCGCTCTCATAGGACGCCTCCTCGTCACGGAACTCTCTCATGTCACCGTTATGCGCTACCCGCTTCTTCGTAACCTCATTCGCGGCGCCACCCGGTGACTGCGATGCCGTCGCCAACGGCAGCTCGTGCATCCTCCGCTCGTCCCACCCAGCCTTGCAGACTTCAATCGAAATCGAACTCCCTCCATTAGATGGTACACTCCTCTCTAAATAGATACTTCGTGGAACGCTTTTTATTGGACAAAATCAGGCCGAGGTGGCATTTCCAACCAAAAACGCAGTCCAGCAACAGCGAAAATGGCGTCGGCGATGGCGTTCCCGATCGCGTCGGGCAAGAAGAAGACCGTGCAGGTGTTTGAGTGTCCCCAAGAGACGTGGAAGGCTAGGAAGGGAGCGAATGGCAAGCCGTCGCGGGCGCAGGAGAAGCCGGGCGATCTCTCGATCCGCGAGGAGATCAAGAAGGAGTTCAACGACACATTCGAAAGTGTCAAGGAGTTTGGTACGTCCGTCCGCGGCGTCTTGGAGTGCCGCACTTGTCTGGTTTGCTGATGGAACTGTGCGCTTTCTCGTACGTAATTAGCTGCGGAAAATCTCAAGGGTAAGGAGAAGAAGCAGCACGAAGCGAAGAGGATAGAGCTGCTCGGAGGCACGGCGCAGAAGGCGCGCAGCCAGCCATACCACATTCTGACGGCGATAAAGAAGGCGCGTGTGGTCCGGGAGGCCCGCAAGGAAGAGCTGGTGCGTGTAGCGAAAGCGTGGTGGTATTTGTTCAGGAGGATATCTCACTGACGGTGTTGGACATGCTCTGCGCATTCGCAGAACCGGCAATCGGATATTGTCAATGGCAAGCGCAAGCGCGGCAAGGCATCCGAGAAGAAGGACAAGAAGAAGAACATGGACTATGGTATTCAAGCCACGCGTGGGCAGTTCCGAAACGGCATGCTCAACGTGTCGAAGCTAGTTTGAGCAGCACAAGCCAAAGCCTCGTTGAACGGGTAATATATTGTGAATACTACTATGTATACCGTGAATGACAGCTTCGACTACAACGTCCGCAATGTGATTTGTCTTTGAGACGCCTTGGTAGCGGTACTACAACAGGAAGAAACCCCACGAGACCACATCGCGGACGAATACGGCGCTCCTGTGGTCGTGATAAACCGAGAGTGGGCGGCTTCTCACCTCATATTGATTGCAGATAGCGAACGCCGCGGCCGTCATGGCTACCGTCGGTCTCAATCGCTCACCGCGGGAATCACATTCCAGCAAAATCAATTCGGTGCCGTGTGGATGCCGACGTTGCTCTCACGACGAACGTACCGTCACCATCCAACGTCGCCGACTCACCGCGCGTGCGCCTGCCTGGTCCGCTTGGTTTACACTAGAAAGCGTGCCCGCTCTCATGAGATTCTGCTGAACGCTGGAAGAATTTTTTGCAAATCGGACGTTTCATTTTCCAAACAACCGATCTGAGCTGCACCAGCAGCTTCGCTTCGGAAACTCACTGACTGAACTTATAAATGAACTGCGGCAACAGCCACGCATACACCACTTCGCCTTCCATCGCAGTTTAGATTCGCTGAAGCATTTGCTGCATCACGTGCAAATCATCTGTGTTGAACGTCTTCTCGATCGCTGCAAGCTTTAGCTTTGCCTGACCCACACACTCGGTGGTTTGCGTACGCAGTTTCTTCTGAATGCGGTCCAGGTCTTGACGCCACTGAGTCGTCGAAATCTTCTGCATGGTGGTCATGATTGACTCACTCGATGCGGAATGCTCTGATTCAGCTGAGGTTGCGCTTGAAAGCGCATCCTGCATCTCACGCTGGAGCTCGTTTCGCCGATTCATACCGCACAACCTCTTCGCTTTGCGCTCAGACATGCCACCAAAGGCGTCCGCAAAAGGTGAAAGATTGTCCCTGGCTTTCCGCTTTTCGCTGAGAAAAGCGTTCGACTCGACCAAAACGCCCTTGCAGAGTCCCTCAAGGTTGAATTGTCGGAATTCGTCGTTCGTCTTCACGATGTCGTCGACAAGATGCTGAAGCTCTCTGAGTTGTTGGCACTGGATTGAGCGAAAAGCCTGTTTGTGTCGCACTGGCTGGCTTCGCGTAGCTTCATCGTCATCTGGAACTACAGCAGCTGTGTTGGAATACGCACGTCAAGTGAGCATCCTAGCCATGCCCATCACAAATGAGCTTGCTCACTCTCATCTTCCGTTGACTCGTTTTTCTCGACCGTGTCTGCCTTACATTTTCCAGGCACCACACGCTCAGAACGTGAGCGATCACAGCTCACTCGAGATTTCTACAGAAACATTTCCTTGGTTAGGTCGCGTCAATCGCGAGCGTGCAGTACACACTGCGTACATCGGAGGCATCCAGCGAGTGAATTGCGATAGACCTGTTTGCGTTGCTCAGTGAAATCGTCCTGCCCGATTCACTTGGCTCTCGCTGGTCACCTTCATCAACGTCATGTTGGTGGCCTGTCTTACGTCCTTCTAGCTTCTTCCGTTTTTCCGAACCACTCGGTGCTTTTTTTGCAGTGTCGGCGTTGCGAAAGACGAAGGGATCTTGTGGTGAAACTTGCGGGGGCTTAAGGTGGTTATTCATCACAGATACAGTCAGTAGATAATTTCAGGATCGTCTCACGTTGCCTACCTTTGATGTAGTGATGCTGCCATCCTTGCGATTGACTTGATCGACCAGAACGCTTCTGGACAAGCCGCTCTCGACGGAGATATGGCTCTCTGACTTACACTCGCTGAGATGATGACGCAATTGTTCGACAAATGCAGCATATTCCTATCGAACGACACGATCGTCAGAATTGAGCTTCGTTGAGGTACAGAAGCAATTGCGTACCTCCTCCACCAGCTTGATGCGCAACTGAAGCTGTTCTGCTTTCGTGTGAACTCGAAGATCCATATTTCCTAGAATGTCTCTGATGCACGAGGAATCACTCATCGAGATTCTTATCTCTTGAACGTCCTCCTTAAATGCGACCGAGATGAAGGCCGAATACGGGAGCTTGATAGTGCTGCTTGCTTCCTCAGTCTTCGATTTGGCGGTAACTTCTATCTCGACAGTGACTCCACCAAGATCAATCCAACCTGTGGGTGCCAGAGCGATCTACACAGCATCCCGACAGGAGCATCAGCTTCACGGCACCAGAACTCACAAAGCGCCCAGTCGTACCTTAGACTGCAGTAGCGAGGGACACTCCAACTTTGCGAGCTTGAACGACGTGATTACCCCAACCTTGAGATTGAATTCGTTCAACAAGCGCCTTGTTTCATCTCGAAATACCTGCAACGAAACGAGTGTGAGCGTGATAGAAAGTGTTCCCATGGAGCTACGTTACCTTTGGAGATATTTCTCGAAGTGAGCCAGCGATATCGGCCGGAAACCAAGCGATGAGAATGTCCCCAAAGCGAGATTTACGTTCATCATTGGATTTTTTGCCGTGACGGTACAACCTGTACACGAGCTCCAGTAGAAGTGCCTGGTAGTAGAAGCTTTTCGCGCGTGGAAGATCATGGAGTACGTTTTCCACGAAGGTTTTGCAGGATTTGGTGTTCTGCAAGCCATCGAAGACGCGTTCAATTTGCGTCGAACACATGGCCATCAACACCGACGCAGCCTCCGCGAATAGATTGTCGTCACAGTCGTTGCAGCTCGTCAGAATCAGTAGGAGCTCATCCATGAACTGTGGATAAATGTCTCGGCCAAAGAATTCCCACTCGAACTGGAGAAAGACTATTTAGCAACATCACGTGACATGGCTGTGTCTTTGGCACGCACCATGTCGGACACGTCCACGAGGAGAAGCTGGAGATTCGGGAGTTTGCCAGAGATACCTGCTGTGGGGAGAGGTCATGGCCATCACAAACATCTTTGTCACACTGTAGTACAGGGCATTTGAACGTGAAACTCACCTGCGATAGCCCTCTTGCGAAGCTCCACTGTCGAAGCCAGGATGGACGTGTCTAGTCCAGCTTTGACGAGTGCTCGAAATACTGCCTCGTTGTCTAGAAAGCACCAGCGAATCACCCTACACGCAACCAGGAATCCGTCAACAATCCTTTCTCCCCTCTGAATGTGGTCAGTTATCGTTTAGTGTCTTGCCTGACTAGTAAAAGCACCTGCGCTGGCCAGCATCAGCATCCTCCCATCGATTTCAATTCCCTCCCAAAACGGTACGCTTCTTACGTGGTCCTGCGCCTTTTTCTTCTGCTCACTTTCCATCAGCTTCATCAACTGCGCCACGCTCGCAGCGTCCGCGCTGTTCTTCATTGAAACTTCGTCAAAGAGTGAGCCGTCACGGTTCATCGCAATGTGCTCGAAAAACGCCCATTTGCTCGTCGCCTTGAGCTACATCCCCAAACGGCGGTGAGCTCCAGTCCCTCTCGAATGTGTACGCGCACTTTCTCCTCCTTCTCTTACTCACCTTGAGCACGTCGCTCAGCTTTTGCTTCTTCATCGTGGCGCCGCTCTCCGTGGGTTCCCGCAGTGCGTCGCTGGTTTCCTTTTGCCACGCCGATTTTTGCGCGGGGAAGTTCGCGGGCCAACTTCAACTCGTGATGCATTGTGTTTTTTATTGGTCAATATTTGTTTCTATTTTGTCCAATAATACGATAGTTCGCCGTGCCTCTTCGTTCTGTTCTCCGATCTTGCCGCTGGATATCGTATTCGCCGATCCTGATCGCTACCGACCCAACGACCATGGCGATGCGACCCGTGCGAATGACGCGATAACGTAGCTTGCATGCACAGCATATTCACTGAGTCGTTATGTTGCGTATAGTGTGGGAGGGAGAATGCGCGGCAAAGCAGTAACTCCGGTACGTTGGACCCTTTCGAGAGGGTCGCCGGGCGCTCACGTCACCAAATCATGAATCTTCGTCGTAGATTCACAAAGCAAGACGTTCGAACGCGACTCGGATGCAAGGAAACGTCCTTCCAATGCAGTCTTCCTCGACAGCGACGACGAAGAAGACGGCGATTCGAACGAGTGGGTCGAATCATTTATATTATCCCCCTTAAGCGTGAAGAGCTTCTTCGAAGTAGGTGTTGACATCGGTCAGAATTTGCGGTTCAATAGGTCGCTTGTGAAGCAATACGAACGCATGCAACTCGAGAAGGCGAAGCTGATTCCGGCAAGAACACACCACCGAGAACTTCGTGGAGAACACGCGGATCTGTTTGGTTTGTACGAGCGACGCGAGGTGAAATGCGTATCGCGATCGTTTTACTATCTGCGATTTGGTTCCGCACCATTCACCGGCATGATCTCTAGGATGACGCCGCGATAACTCGCTCGAGCCAGGCAACGCACGAGCTGTACCAGCTGCGTCGACTGCTGTAATGTGTACCGTTCTTCTGTCGATCACCTAGAAGCGAGGTGCTAATAGTGGCCTTTCAGAGGTGATGCCATGCTATCAGACAAAGGCGACGGGATCATGGCGCAGATGGAGGAACTCGTCCGTGAGGAAGCATCGCAGGACGTCATGGTGGGTGACCAGTCCAAGAAGACAGCCGTAGACGGCACCTCCAGTGGTGACAATGACGACTCACTGGATGCGGACTCCACAGACTTGTTAGCGTGCCTTGATGATGTTGAGCGATACATTGAAGAGAACTGAAATGCGAAAGAAACGAGAGTCGAGCTGTTCGTACCTAGTTAAGTTACAAGTATGCATCTCGTGGTGTGCTGCTGCGGAGAGGGTCTTTCTTCACACCCATTCGTATGCAGCCAGTTGTGTCGCCGAGCGCGATCGGTTTCTGTGGACTACCTTCTGCATTCGGAACCACTGGCGAATGCCAAACGTGCCTTCGGAGCCGATGGATTCTCTCACTTCGCTGTCGATGTCGACACGATCGGCCTCCACGTATGCGGAGCGGTCACCAAGCGGCGCAGCTCCGGCCTCTCGAGGTTCCAGTTGCAGTGAGCGTGAGTAGCGGCTGTCGTCCGTCGGATATGGGAATTTCACGTGGAGAATTGCCTGTGTACAAGAACGAATCGGTTAGGTACGGCACAGGCGTGACGGCTTGAGCTTGAGCTTGAGCTTGATGAGCTTACCTCGACATCGTCATGAAACGATAGATGATACGCGACTGAGCGACGATGCAGAATCTCCACCGTCAGCTCGCCCATTCGCCGGAGCCGGCCACCGTTGACACGGTCGCCTTTCTCGATGGCTGGCAATTCATTGAGCCCCACGAATCCCTGTTTGCACCCCAGCCCATCTTGAGTCAGACTGGATCGTCACGCGAGTGCGAATACGAACTCCAGTACCTGCAGATAGAGCCCAATGTAGGGCATGCTTGGGTTCTCGGCAGCGTGCATAAGCTTGCTCACGTCGCGGCAGCCTTTATCGGAAAGGCCCTGCATCTTGTTCAGCAGCTTCTTGGAGTCCACAGGCAGCTGCCCGTTTCAGAGTCAACGAGGACGAAATGGTGAGTGGTGGTGGAAGCAGCATGGCCACACAGCACAAAGGACGTACGCAATCGAGAGTCCGACGAAGCCGTTGCACGGCCGTGGACTGCAGCGCGTACAGAATCGCGGCCAGCGTATCGTAGTTGCGGAGCACAAGGCAGCACTCAGCAGCCTACACGGCAGACCAGCGATGTCAGCCACGAGGTGCATCAAGCGAACGGAATAAACAACGAACCGAGAGAAAGAACCGGATCACTTCCACGCGCCCTTCGCGATTGTCTTCGACCAATACCGCATTGATGACGTACGCCGTAAGCTAGCGCCAGCAGAGGTTAGACATGCAGTATCATTCGGTCACGGAGACCACAACATGAAAATGTCTGACGTACATGCTGGAACCAGCGCTTGGCACTGAGAAACTGTCTCGAGTGCTGCACTTTGGAACCCACACTCACGAAGTCTTCGACTGTGACACAACACAACGTCAGAGACTCCCATATCAACCTGCTGCACAGGCGGGTCCGTCGTACCAGGAATACTGGAGAACAGGGTGTGAGTGAGAAGCGTGCAGTGCTCAGCCCACTGGCATGGTTCAACTTGGCTGTAAAAAGGTTACGGCTCGGTTAATGCATGCAAGTTGAGACCCTGACAAAAATAACGACTCACATGGAAATGTTGCGAGGGAATTCCGTCGAGAATGTCGGTGCCGACCCCATGCCGTACCGCTGCTGCATTGTGATTGGCATAGACACGTACTGGTCGAGCGATTTTGGGCTCCCCTGAAGCGCAAAGTAGTGCTCAAACATCTTCTTGTAGTCGTCCAGCAGAACCATGGCCTTAAACGACATCCTCCGCCGGTGACGTTCAATCAGCGCGCGGACTTCCACCAAGCTTGCTTCGTCCTCCTTGCTGCGGCGGAGCTTGAACACCACCAATACCACGATGAAGCGAAGCAGGTTGCGACCTGCGGTAATTCACACCGACACAGACGAGGATTAGTATCTGACCAAGCGGATCCACCGTCGCGGACACTAATCAAAAGCGTACTTTGCGAGCTGTTCGAGACGCACTCGCGCAGATGGCGAATCACGAGATCAAGATTCGCAAACGATTCGAGGAACATGACGAACGCCACAAGGTCGGCGAGATCCACCGACACGTCGTGGAGCAACGTGTGCATGAGCTCATCGAACGACTTGGAGCGAGAGACCGAGGCCGGTTGCCGCGCGCCGCCACCCTTGGTGTGTTTTAGTGCTGCAGACCACATGAACCGCGGATCACGCTGGCGAATCTGCGCAAGCTCGTTCGCCCGGGGATTCTCGGATCTGTAGTCGCGTGCGGTGCAGCCGAAGATATCCACGACCAGGTCGCCATTTGATTCTTCCGAGTGGAGCAGGCGCTGCATGAGCTGGCAGACGCCGTCGTCATTCGAGAGCTGCGCGAGGTGAAGCAAGTGACGCCCGAGAACGTCGGGTCTGTCGACTTCACACCCAGCCGTGGCGAGTATGCTCAGGCAACGACTGACTGAGCTGGTCGAAGTCCTGTGCGATGCTTGGGCGAGAAGCACGGCGGCGGGCGTCTGCCCGAAGCGGTTCTGCCTATTGACATCACCTCCAGCGTGAATGAGGAGTCGAATCATGTCGGGGCTCGACAATGCTGCCGCAATGTGAAGACTCGTGTCTCCGTCGAGCGTGGCACGATTTGGGTCGGCCCCCTTGGACAGCAAGAGTTCGACGACGTCGCTTGCACGATCCGCCACGGCGTACTCCAGCGAACTATATCCAGTCGACCAAGCGACAGCGTCGATTTGAGCGCCCAACGCAAGCAGCGTCGTCACACCCTCGAGCGACCCGCGTCGCGCCATTGACATTAGTGGCGTCACACCATCCCGGTCAGTCGCGTCGAGCTTAGCGCCGGCGCTTTGAAGCCGCTCGATGATCGCGACCATGTCCCGAGTCCTTGTGGAGAGAATGTGGAGCGGTGTTCGACCTTGCCAGTCTTCAAGGTTGGGCGAGGCGGAAAGTCGAAGGAGGTAGTCCATCATATCTTGATGGCCGTTGAATGACGCTGCATGTATCGCGCTGCCTTGGCTGCTCGGCGGCGTGTAGCCCAACACCTGCGGACCTCTCGTCTTCTCCCACGAGCAGAGTTCGTTGACATCCAACTGCGAACTGGCAAGCCACGCCACGGAGTCCTTGTCATTTCGGCTTGCCGCCATGCAGAACAAGTACTGGTACATGTCGCTGTCCAGCGACAGCAACTGGTAGTAGAAGAACTCGGGCATGAACGTGAGCTTCTTTGGCAACGCCGCCGTGCGCAACCGATGACAGATGTCTCGGAAGGGCATGAGGATGACCGGCTCGTCGTTGATCGCGATCAATGACAGTCCCGGCAAGATCTTTTCGCTGAGCGCGGCCTGCGAGAGCTTGCGCACCGTGTGGACGATCGCGCCGCGGCCGTTGCCGTCTGTAGTGAACAGGATCCCTACATCCGCCGTCGAGATGGACACCACAACGCGAGACGACGCGAGTGACGTTCCGTCTGTAGCTGACTTGGCGGCATCGTCCTTTTCCACTTGGTAGGCGTCGATCCAGGCGATCGCATTGAGAAACGCAGCAACGATATTCCACTGGTTCTGGCAGGCCGGGTGGTCGAGGTAGATCGGCTTGAGCAGCGCGTGGAGGATCGCCACGTCGTCGAGGGAGCTGTTCACGAGTAGGAACCGGAACACCGCTGCAAGCGTCTCGTCCGCAACTTCGGCGAGCACGCCATGGTGGTCGGCGACACGAGCGACGATGCCATTTCCTGCGCTAATGATCAACTCAATCTTGTGCGAGGGGAGCGACATGCAGTCCAGCGCGTCCACAATACACTGGGCGTGGGCCCAACCCGCCGAGATGGCAGCGACTTCATCGGGCACACCGAGCTCTCGCTGGGATTTGGTCTTGAGTAATTTCATGTTTTTTGTGATCCGAGAACGAGCAGCGCGAATGCGCGAGTTGTCCAGTGTGGTGTAGATGAAGGCCGCCGTGGGGATGAACACGCGATCTTCCACGTGGCGCCGCAGGTATTTGATGAGCTCATTTCCGGAGAGAGGCTCCACGTCCGGGTGCGTGTATAGGTACCCTTGGTATCGATCCAGTATCGCGTCCTCCAGACGGACAATCACCTGGGAGACAACGTCGATCGACCGTGGCACGATGGAGCTCTTGAAGGCCTGTAGCATCGACTGGATCTTCGCATCGGTCATGAAGATCTTATTGAGCTGGTCAGTGACACCTTTAAACCCCGTCTGCTCGGCCACGACTGTCAGCAATGGCTCAAAGCATGGCGGCGACTTGTCCCGGATGCCGCGAAGAGCGTTGACCCACAGCTCGGCCTCACGCTGGCTGATGCAGCAGCACCACATGCGATAGTATCCTTTCTCGACTTGGAACACGTAAGGTTTGCCTGATCGCCGGATGTCGACGTGCTGGATCGACACGACGCCTTCGTTCAGCTTGATGCAGCCTTTCATGCGCCGCTTGCTCTTGGACTTGTAATACGCCAGCGTTCCGTCAAAGAACAGCACGAAGTGGCGATTTTTCCAGTTTTTCCTGCAAGCCAGACGCAAGGTAATGAGCAAACACAATGGAATGGCCGCCACCTTTAATCCGCACACGACAAGATACTCACCAGACGTGTCCCTGCTTCGTGAGCCAACCCATCTTGACGTAGTTGCCTGCATCCAGCAGCGCCGCGTAGTACCGATCGTTCAGGTGTGGGTCCGTGCCGTGGCGCACGAGCGTACCAGCGTCCGTCGACGCCGACGCGACCCGCTCGGGGAGACTGTTGCGCAGCTTGGTGCCGTCCACGCTGCACGCGCTGTCGTCCGAGTACGTCGACGCCGTGCTGTACTCCTCATTGAGCGAGCGCGAGTTCATGCGGTTGAAGTAGCCCGACCGCCGCGAGCCACCGGAGACGCCGTCGGTCGTGTTGTCCGACATGGACAGCGAGTGGCGCTGCGCGCGCGCGGCGTTCTCGTCGCTGCTGCTGCTGCTGCTCGTGCTGAAGCGTCCACCGCCGATGGCCATCGCGGAGGACGCCGAGTCCCTGTCGCACGTGTCACGGCGTGTCCGCGCCGCTTCACGCGCCAGGAATTCTCCCGTCTGCCAGGCCGCTGCCGCCGTCGTGTTCGCGAAGAACGCCATGACGGGCACTGGCCTGGTCTGGCCTGTAGCTACCTGCTCCTTTTTACTCGACGGAAAACCCAGGTGTATCTCAGCAGCCACCTCAGGTCACTCGCGCGAGGGTTGCTCCTCCGGGGTGTCGTTGAACGACTCGTCCGGTTGTGGCATGGAGCGGGAACTTAGTGACATGTCGCGATGGCCACGGAAGCCTCCACCCACAGGAGTCACACCCGCGCAGGTGGCACTCTCGCGGATCTTCAAGATGCGAAATTTTCAGAACGAAACAACCGGAAACCTTCGGAAAGAAATGGAAATATAAAACCCAAAAAGAAAACGGGTTTCTGTGTCAGGTGGGTTGTCGATGAATCATACCCATCACGGGTTTGGTCCCCCTGCGGGCCGAGTCAGGTTGTTCAAAAACCCGACGATTTTTGACCCGCGACAAGAAGCTGAGCTGCACACCGAGCGCAACCCCTACGATGAGCGTGGTGCTGGAGCGGCTCGGCGACGGTGCGGCGTTCTTGTTGCAGGACGAGGCCACGGGGACGACGCTGCTTTTGGGATGCGGTGAACTGAAGGCGCTCAACTTCGCGGACGGAGGAGCAGCAGCGAGCAAGCGGGGCGGCGCAGAGCCCGATAGCGACGAGGATGGCGCGGTGCCCGGCGCGAGCCACGTTGAAACGCAGTACCTCGCGGATTTGAGGGAGATCGTGCGCCGCGACAACGAGACGCCACTTACGGCGGTGCTCGTCACTGACTACCGTCCCGAGACGTGCTTCTTGATGCCATTCTTGACCGAGAAGACGGGAATCGTGAATGCGCAGCAGCCGCAATTGCCGTTCCCAGTGGTGATGACCCACGGTACGAAGGCCCTTGGGACACATCTCCTGACCGAGTACTGGTGAGAACGCAAGCATCTGTACATACGATGACTACGAATGGATTACCATATTAACGAGCGACTCTTCCGGTGCATAGGAGTACGCTGTTCTCCAAGGCGAAGGACAAGTCGACAATCTACGACGTGAAGGACATCCAGGCGTCTTTCCGACGAGCAAATGCGATTGGCCTCAAGGCAACCATCGTGATCAATGAGCACCTGAAGATCGCCGCATACCACGCAGGCCACGTCGCTGGTGGCTGTGTCTTCAACATTGAGATCGGCGCGACCTCTGTGCTCTACGTGAACGACTTCAACATGGGTGGTGGTCGCGTCCTCTTGCCAGCCCAGATCCCTCGACTTCGCCCAACAGCGATGATCACGCGCAGTGCGTTTGCTGTCACGGTATCAGAAACGCGCACAGCGATGGAGCGCGAGCTAATGAAAGTGGTCCACGAGTGTGTTTGTGCCGAAGGCAAAGTGATCATCCCGGTGTGCAAGGCTGGTTTCGTGCAAGAGCTCATGGCGATCTTGACCGACTACTGGAAGAAGATGCAGCTTCCGTATCCGATCTTCATCTCAGACGACGTTCTCGACTTCCCAACGCCGTTCCATGCGTTGCTCCGACGAACGTACACAGCCAACTACGCGTCGACTCTCAAGTCCGCGTCCCCGGACATTCGACGATTCGACTGGAAGCTTATGCAGCAGCCAGGGTCATTTGTGCTTTTCACCACGCCCGCCAACATTGGCCAAGGTGACTCGTGTCGAGCGATCAAGGCGGCGGCAGTGGACCCGAAGAACTTGATCGTGCTGTCCGAGTACTGCAAGCCTGGGACCATCAACTACTCCCTGTACGCGGACCCAGTTCGTAAGGAGGTGAGCAAGCGCCTTGGTGTCACCATCTCGTGTGGTATCCACTACTTTCCGTGCGGAGACGAAGTTGACGCGAAGAGTATCGTGGAACTCGCGCGCCACGTCAGCCCGCGGCAAATTTTGCTGGACTACGTCGTCAACGCTGACCTGGAATTCATGAAGGCCCACGTCGAGGCACCACTTGTGGGTGCCAATGGGGACTCGGAGCAGGATCTCGTCACCGTCCAGGAAGTGTCCCACACAGAACTGACGCTGATCCAGCCAGCGCGCGAAATCCCGCTCCGCATTCACAAGTCGATGTTCAATTCACCTTCGGACTTGCAGGGTGTATTGATCGCAGAGCCCAAGCGCAAGCTGGTGCTCGTGTCTGCGACAAACGGCGTGCGTCGTCTCAAGAAGAAGCGGCACACGCTCAATTTCCAGTCAACGTGGAAGAAGCCGATTGAGCAATCGCATCGCGTGAAGAAGAAGAGCTCCCGCGCCCCAGCGTCCGCGCTGTCTTTCCTGCTGTCCGCGGCCGCAGAATCCGCCGACGAAGAAGAGCCTGAGGACCAACCGGAAGCCGATTTGGACGCTCTGGATTCCGCTTTCGAGACGGCAATCAAAACGTGGATGCACGACATTCCTGTGGAGCGGAACAACCGCTGGTTCAAACTCAAGACCGTCTGCATAATGCTCACCTCCGAGTGGGAAGCCCACCTCGAATGGGCGTACGAAGACGAAGAGCTCGCGGGGCGCGTGCTCGGAATTGCGAAGCAGGTCATGTTCGCCGAGTTCGCGAAGAAGATAGAGGAGGCCGTATAGTCTGCGCTCGGACGCGGAATGTTCGAAAATGAATAGAAAGAGTGATTTCGTTGGCGCCGGCTGCGTCTAATGCTTCTTCTGTTTGCCTCTGAAAAATTGAACGAGTTGTGAGTACACTTGTCCAAAGGACAGCGTCGGTGGTTGAACGCGGTGCTGAATCCATCCAGGCAACTGCGATCGAATGTGGGAGCTAGCGTAGCGATGGTCGACGAGCACGATGGTCGAGTAATCGTTCTGGTGGCGAATGGAACGTCCTAGGAAACCAACATGGAACGTAAGTACTGTGGTCACCGGAAAGGGTGAACATGGATGAGATGCCCAGCAACTTACCAATCGACTGATTCACCGCTTTCATGCACAGGCTGTCGTAGAACACCCGCCCGGCCCCTGGTTGGCGCTTGTCTAGAAACGCCATCTTCTCGACGAGCTCGGGGTCACGCGCATTTGGATACGGGAGTCCCACCATGACGACACACCGCGCCAGTTCGTCGCTGAAATTGATTCCTTCAGACATCTTTCCGCCGACAACACTAAGCAGGAGAGCACCGGACGTCTGCCCCGAGGTTGTTGTACACGCCGAGGAAAACGAGGCCAACACGCTCCCGAGCTGGTCGGCGTGCTTCGGTTCTCGAAAAATTGCTTTCTTTGCGTTGATCTGGTCGTACTGCTTCGTCTCCGTCCACCGTCGCACTGCCGCGTCTTCGAATCGATACGATGGAAAGAAGACAACCACGCCGTTCGGAACGACTCGCGCGAGGTTTAGGATTATCCGGCCTAGTTCATCAATCGCTTGGAGATCGTTTCGGTTTGAAAACGTGAACTCGAGATGCTTTTGAGACGGCCCAGTCGACAAGCTAAACCCCATGAGGTTTTCTGGTGGGATGACGTGGCCACACGAAAACAAATCGATCCGATCTTTGGGAACAGTGGCAAAGAGCTGGTCGATGACTTGAGACACCTACCAGCCAGCAAAACGTCGCATTTAGAGACCTCCATAATGTCGTGAGGGAGTCAAGTACATGTACGAACGGGTTTCATCGTGCCTCCCGCCAGGATGATCGAGCGAGCCTTTTCCACCACTTCTTGGAAGTGCTTGTCGGGATTGAGCAGAACAAACTTGATCTCACCCTCTTGGTTCTTCGAAGGCTACAATTTTGTCCAACGCAGTTCAGCCGCGATTCACACACTTCCTTTGCAATTGATACCGAGAGGAGACATACGTTGTGAGATTGCACCAGCATTCGCCCATCTTGTGTTGCGTTTGTCAATGCCTTGAAGAGTGCCTGAATGTTTCGCAACGGAGAGATGTGTCGACTCTCGAATTGATCATCGCTGGTTGCTGCTTGTGGTGTAGTCTCTAAAGTGCGGTCAGCGTCCATGAAACCCATCAGCTTTTTCGGGAGCTCGCTTTGGTCCAGGTACTGTACGATCTTGAACATGTTGTAGTTGTCGATGCCCGCGTTAAAGACAAAGTCGCTTGTGCTCATCATGGTGGAGCCTGGCAAATCGTCAGGCTCCACTTTCGATGAGGCGGCAGGAGTAGAAGTGGCTGTCTTCTGGCGCAGAAACTTGATGAGCGACTCTAGAATTGACAGCAATTGCTTGATGTAGAAGCAATTCTTGCCCTTGAACCGCTTCTCATACTTCTTGAAGTATGCCCACAGGCTGCGCCTGGCGACCACGAGTTGCTTGTTGGAGACGAGAACTTGATACGTGCTGTTGATCGCCTCCACGATGTTGTGCGCCTCATCGAGTACCACGATGTTGTTTTCCAGGTCGATTCCCAGCGACTCGCGCGTATCCTTGCTCAGAAGCATCGAGTACGGCATGGCGATGACCTGCGCTAATGGGATACTCTCACGCGTTCCATAGTAGGAGCAAATCGACATTTCCTTGCCGAGTTTGTGAAGGTCTTCGATATCTTGAACTTGAGCCTGTATGCATCAGAGCCAATTTTCCAACCATTAAACCGCGTCATAGAAGTGCCACTCGAGTTGAAAGTGGCTCACCAATGCGTAGTCCTTGAAATACCCGAGTAGTTCTCGCTCGTAGAACGGACACTTGGCGGCTTTTTGCTTCTTGTCCTTCTTGCTTTTGCTGCCTCGCAGCATATCAAGACATTTGTCGGCCATGCGAAGGTCCGAACTGAGGCTTGTCACGCTCTCGTTCACACAGAGGTTCTTCCTCGAGCCGAGCGACACGACTCGAATCCGGCCGCCAAAATCCGTTTTCTGGATCTCTCTCACAAACTGCGATATCTGCGAGTGAGTACGACTGCAGTAAATGATCTTGGTCACACCGAAGAGGGGCCTTTCGTCCATTCGGCCGGTCCATTTATTCCCCGAGGCCGTGTCTTTGCTCGCGTCGTCACCGCTGTCACTGTCGTATCTCCCTTTCGCATCGGCGCCACTGTCGTAGGCGTCCACAATATGCTTCTCGGCTTCTTCGTCAGCTCCAGGCTCACTACCAGATTTCCACGACGATGGCACTGGTCGAGTTGCGTGGCTGCGCGGCCGCTTGCGCTCGTGGAAGTTGTACGCGAACCCCATCTTCCGCTTCTTCGACTGCAGTTCTGGGGCCTGCTTGATGGCCTCGATCTGCTTGAGCGCCGCCTGCGCCTTGCTGCGTCGTTCTGCCACTTCTTTATCGGCGGCACGATCGCTGAACGACGAGAGCCAGCTCGGCTCTGCCTTCTTAAGCTCACTCTCCGCGGCTGCCGGTACCATAGGCGTCGCTTCTTTTTTGAGCGGCAAGCCGTACTCGTCCGTGTTTCGCAACAACCACGTGAGAGCACCGCAGATCAGACTCATGGATTTGCCCTACAACGTCCCCCAGTGGTTAGTTCTGGTGATGAAAAAGTGGTTGCTAGTGGTGGGTCTGTACCGTGCCAGTCGGGCTCTCGAAGATGCCGATGTGGCGCGCGTCGACCGTGCGGTAGAGCTGCCGCATGAGGTCCAACTGGATATCGTACGGTTCGTATGGGAACGAAAAAAACTCGCGGTCCATGTCCACCGCCCCGGTGTCGCTACTTTTACTCGCTGTGGACGTGGCGAGCGTCCCATGGCCGCCTTCCGCGGCTGCCGACGGCGTCGCCATTGTTTTCCGGCAGGCTTGTTGCCGTTCGGATTGGGGCAAGTCAGCCTCAAAGTGTACAGTATATCTTCTGTTAAGTGCGAGTTGCCGTTTTTGAAGCATCCATGAAAGAAATCGGCGCGAAAATGGCGCGACTGCAACTGCCAACGCCGCCGTCTCGAGGCTGCCGACGAACCGCGGATATGTCTGCAATATGTGCCTGCTACGTTACACAAGAAGAGGAGGCCTGCTGAACTCGGGCGTCTCTTCTTCATTGCGTCGCAGGGAGAAACACGGTTCGAGCGAGCACGGCGAGAGCGTGAAACGCCGATGACGTGAAACGCCAATGACGGGTCACTCGCTCAGTACCCTAACGGAGAACCAACGCACATGATCCCACGCCCAAGAAGACAAGTAGCTTTCTAGCGTTGCCTGTTCGCGCGTCTGTGGGTGGGTGGGGGAAGCAGGCGGCGCTGCGCATCTGCTTTCGGTCTCCCGATGACCAAGGCCCACGCCCACGCCCACGCCCGCGACGCCGACTTTGCGTCCGTGAGTAGTGGCAGTGGCCAGCATGTGTCCGCACCAGCGCCGCCGACACGAGAGGCGCTGCTAGAGGCGTACCGAGCCAAGCATCGTGAACACATCGATAACAAGAAGAAGCAGGAGAAGCAAGTGATCATCGAGAACGTTCGCAAGCGGCCACCGCATCTACTGCTCAAGCATTCGGCGCCGCGCGCGCAGCCCAGCGCGTCGTACCACGAGCCAGGCCACGACAATGACGACGCCAAGAAGAAAGGAAGCGGTGGAGATAAACCCTACCGCTTCGTGCCGCGCTTCTCCATGTTCATCCCGCAGCAGTTCAAGCGGCCGCAGGACGAAGAGCGACCCGATGGATGGGCGGCTGCCAAGATCTCGCGCGCGATGCGTCGGTACCTCGCGATCCGGCAGCTCGCCGCACCGAACCGCCAGTCGCAATACCTAGTCACGCAGTGCAAGAAGCTGTTTGATGAATGCTGCAAATGCTCGCCTCTAGCGCACGGCCCGAGCGTGTCGGAATCCGGTGTGTACCAGTTGGCCGGTCCGAATCTGCCGCGCATTCTTCGCATCCTACGCAGCAAGAAGAACAGCGGAATGGACTTACTGCAGCCTCACGGATTGGCGCAGTATACTGTCGCCCACGTCGCAGCTCAGCGCGGGTACGTCGATCTCATGCGCGAGCTGCTTCTCCACTGGTCGCAGCACCCGATGGAGTCCCGGCATCAGCCGTACAGCGTCAAGCTGCTGCGCCGACTCTTGAGCCTCGTGCTGCAGTTGCGTGGCATGAAGACCCTCGTGAGCGAGTCAAACTCGGAGCTACGGGACATTATCTCGCAGATCGGAGTCCCGTTTTCACACTTCTCGGACGCGATGGACAAGCTTCATGACAGCACCGTGGAGCTCGAGGATCTGCTCGTGATATGCGGCCACCCGATGGTATTATGCAAGGATACGGCAGGTAATACACCGCTCCACTACGCTGCAGAAGGAGGATACCTCTCGTTGTGCCAGCTTCTCATCGAGAAGGGAGCGAACATCAACGAGCAGAACAAGGCGGGCGAGACACCGTGAGTACTATTCCCCATCTTACCTTTGGTGCGTGGGAAGTGATGACCTCGAATGTCTTGTGTTTGGCAGACTTCACTTCGCGATATCGAGCATGCATGAGGACGTGTGCGCGTTCTTTGTCAAGAGCAAGGCTGATGTGGGTCTCTGCCGCCACGTGTCGTTAATGCTGCTGAACGATGTTTCTCTACGAGGAACGTTTGTCGAAGTGCCAGAGAGTACTGCTGTTTGCAAGGTCATGCCGATCATCCAGTCTCGGTCAGCAGCAGTCGTCGGCAACTTCCTTGTCGACCGATCAAGTATGCTCTCGCAGTGGCTGTCTCCGTGGCGTTCGCGACGCCGCAGACGCATTGCTGACGCGGAAAGTAGCAACCTCAAGGCCGACTCGACAGTGTCTCCGGCGCTGCCCATTGATATGAAGGTCCCACCGGTGAAAGCAGCAAGTCCGAGAACGCTCGACACAGCGCCTCCGATCTCATGCAACCTTATTGAAGACGGAATGTTCACTCGCGTGGATACGTTATCGTCGTCGCCGCACTTTCGGGATCGGAATCCCCGGGATATCGTGTTCTTCCGAACAGCGCCAGGTAACGCGCTGATGAAGCCCAACATATTGTGCGTTTTTCTTGTCGGTGATCATGTCTCTCTGTCCGACGTCGAATCCTCACGCGAGGTCCAGCAAAAAGGGAAGTTATTCCACCTGCTGATCCTGAATCTTCCGCAGGTTGCTGTGATGGCGATGGACACCTTTCGTGCGCCACTCTTCCGCTGCAGCATGCTGATCGGTGTACGAGAGCATAACCAACGATGGGTCGTGGGTACAAAAGTCAAGAACGGCAAGGAGAGACGCAACGCGCTGCTCGTGCTGATGAAAGGCCAGAGGAAGAAGAAGAAGCGAAAAAGACTCGCACCAGTTGTGCAGTTCTTTTGGCGCACCATCAAGAAAGTGTGGAAAACGTTTCGGAGACTGAGAAGACTGCTCAGCATGCGAAACGTGTTCATGCCTGACGAAGGCGACAACCAATACAAGGAGAACATCATTTGTGAACCCAAGGGAATCGTGTACGAGTACATCTACGACAACGCCGAGTTTCGTGGAGGAGCCAGCCCGACGCTGTCCCTCATTGTAGATGTACGTCCGATACATCCTCATTTCGTTGTGCGTCTCTGATGACCGTTCTATGCGCTTGAATACTCATTTAGAAAGAGCACAAGGAACTCATTGATCACCCGTGGTTCGGCCAGCTCATGGACCACAAGTGAGTATTGGGGAAGCGCCGCCTTGTACATCTACGCGTCGCAGTTGTCTGACATTTTCTTTCTGCAACTGCGAACTGCAGATGGAATTCGTTTGCCCAACAATCCTTTCGTCGCGAGTTCCACATATATTTCGTATACTTCGTCTCAGTCTTCGTGGCAACGTGCGTTGGTCACTCGTGCAAGGAAATGTCACCTCGAGTCTCATCGTGGCGGGTTATGTCGCTTAGGTATCTGCACGTTGGTGACACGCTGATCGGCATGCCTGTCGGTGGGTATAGAAGCAAGTCATTCACGCACCATGCATCTTGGGTTGAATACCTTCGCGATGCATCTCGGCTGGTCTATTCAATGATCAACGCATACTTCACGGTGCAAGAGGTACTATTTGTTGGCGACGCATGCGGCACGACGGATGGAGCTACGGCTGACTCCATACGTTTCTCTCTAGTTTCGATCGTACGTCGAACGAGGAAGCCTTCGCGCATACTTCCGCGATGGATGGAATTGGTTTGATCTTGTGCAGATCACATGCGTGTGGCTTTTGTTGGGGACCGAGGTCCGAAGCATGTTCAGCGATGAAGGTACGTTGGGTCACCACTTGAGCCGATGCGATCCCAACGCGCTAACGCAAGCTTGTCGTAGCGATTTCCAATGACGATTTCGAGTTGGAAGTCCACATGGAGACGTACTACAGCTCGACAGTCTGGCGAAAGTACAATTTGCGGACGACGCTCATGAGCATTGTCGGTCCGCAGATTTTCGTCAAGTGGATCCAATTTGCACGCGGGAACCGTATCTTCGGACCATTTGTGCGCATGATCTTCAAGGTTGGTAACCACTCCCGCCAGCCAGCAATGACGCCTTGCTGTAGAATGGGATGGATTGTCTAATGTGGGAGATTGTATTCGTAGATGTTCAAGGATATCGGAGTGTTCCTCGTCGTCTTTTGCGCTTTCATGCTCGGCTTTGCGTTCGCGTTCTTCATCCTTCAGGTATATCGAGTGTGCTGTTGGTAAGAAGTGGAGTTCACTACCTCACGATTGCCCCCCGCAGCTGGAAGGCTGCAAGACTTACTTTGCAGCGATCACGATGGTTCTTCAAGTCAGTCTCGGCGCGTGGGACTGGGATTCAATATACGAAGGCGGTCCGATCGCTATCATCCTCTTCGTCTTGTATGCGATCATTGGCACGATCATGCTGCTCAACTTGCTGATCGCGGTTCGTAGCATTGCCTTGTTCCGACTTGACGCGTTTGCCTTAACTAAGTATTTGTGGCTTGATTCATCGCTAGATGCTGGGAAACACGTACGACAAAATCTGGGAAGATCGGTTGCTGTTCTTCGAGCTGGAGCGGGTGAGACTCGGAACTTGGACGTGAGGAAATCTGGCTACTTGCTCACATTCTCATCTGCGGACTCCAGGCGAAAGCAACTCTATCAATTCAAAACGCGATCGACGATGATGAGTACGACGAGCGCTACTGGTGCCAGCGGCTGTATGTTCTCGAAGGAGACAGACCCATTGAAGGCATCCAATCGCAACGATTTTAGTCGAACCTTCTCATATCGTCAAAGTCCAACTCGATCTACCAAGTCTAGAAACCCCACCAAGATTGTGCGGCGTCCCTGCGTAACCACCGCACCGGCATGGCGCACTTTACCACTGTGGACGACGGCGTCACCTTGCTCGATATGTACTGTGACGCTGGCCTCTTCAAAGTACGTGCCACCGCCAGTGAACTCTTCACTCGGATTCAGCAGGATGTTGAACGACAGCACCGATCCGTCGCGGTGGAGGGGCAGCTCGGCCTGCTCGCCCGATCGCGCTTCATACTTGACGAAGAAAAGCTCACGGAACGTCAGCGTTTTCGTCGGCGGGATGCCGTACCGCTCGTACACCTGCGTGAACAGACGCTCCTTGATCGCGCTTCGCACCCACGCATCGATCGGCGCGACCTGGTAGCACGGAATGTCCGTCGTCGGGTACGATGTATGCCGCTGCTTGCTCCATCCCCGTCGGCTCGTGACATCCTCCAGCACGCGCATCACGTGTTCGCACTCGCCGTGGCTCCACACGCCGGTAAACACCTCTCGCCGCGTCATGGGCTCGCTCGCGACCATGCTCTCGGCGTACCGCATCGTCGCGCAGAGATCCCGCCGAGCCTGCATCGCCTCAATGTCTTTCTCCACACCCTTCGGGCTTGAAGACTTGGTACACAGGTAATCGGCCACGTCGAGTCGGCGATGGAGCCGCGCGAGTTCGAGAGCGGAGAGACCGTCCCAATCGGTCCCTGCAGCCCCCACATCCAGCGCAACCGGTTCCTCCACGAGCCTCTGGACCAACTCGAGCTCGCCTTTGCGCGCTGCCAAGTGGAGCAACGTGCACCCACCACTTGTGATGCTCCTGCCCGTGATCTGCTTGGCCCCCATGGGCAACACCACGTCCTGCGCGCGGATCGCCGCCAGCGCGCGGCGTAATTTCTCTCTATCCTGGCGCACGAGATGCGAGCACACGTCGCGGAAGAAGCCGTTCATTTGCGCCTCCACGGCGTAGTGAAGGCTAGACAACCCATGACCGTCGCGCGTGTTGTCCATCGCTTGGAGCAGCAGGTTAAAGTCGGGGTGGGCCTGCTGGATGCGCAGCATGCCGCGCCACACGAGCATCGCGAGGTCCTCGTCGTAGATGGACGCCGCGAAGAGCAGCGCCGGCTTGCCCATCACCAATAGCAGCATGTCGCGATGGATGTGGATCACATCCATCACGGCGTCATCGTGCGCGTCGAAGTCGGCGGCGACGGCGTCGACCGGATCATGCGCCGTGCGGTTCTGCCAGTGAAGCAGCAGCTCCGCGACGCGCAGCCTCTCGTCGTCATCGCCGTTGTCGAAGAGCCATTGCAGCGCGGCGGGCGCAGTCGTGAAGTCATTCAACTCATCGACAAGCGCGCGGGCGCGAGCGCGCACGGAGCGCGGCGAGGCGTCTGCCGCCATGGACGCCCGCCGGATGCGATCACAAGGAGCGGTGGTGTGTGGAAGTGATGCGCAACGGATGCGCAGATGTGAATTAACGTAAATTATTGGGTGAGGAAAATGGCGGGAACTTCGCGAGGAAAGAACGGCAACACGGCGAGCCATAGAGGCAACAGTGCATGCAAATCGTTGCTGCGCTGCTCACGCAAAGGGGCGATTCATGCGGGCAGCCTCAACCGATCGGTTGTACAGGCGCATGGTCTCCGCCCTCTCGGCGCCATCCTGGAACTGCATCCGGCGGCGCAAGATGTCCATCTCGACATCGTCGATCCGGCGGAGAAGCCCGAGCTTGAACGCCTGAACGCTTTGGTCGACAACACGCGGCTCGAGTTCCACGAGATTGACTGCTTCGCCGTCGCTATCGCTGTCTTCTTCGTCGCTAGTCGTCACTTCATGCGCCGTGGCGCCACGAGGCGCGTCGCCTCGTCCGCCGCCGCGTTCGTCCATGTGCGTGGCGAGGGCACCGACAATGGCCGTGTTAACGCAGCGTTCGAAGACGCCTGCTGGGCGGAAGACCTTGACCATAGCGCACACGAGAGTGGAGAGGTTGCTTCGTCTGGCTGCTTGATCGTCGCCGTTAGAGGGTTGAGCACGTGGCGTTGGTTTGCGTGTAGGTGTGAGCGAGAGACGGAGAATTCCACAGTGAGGCGTTCATGCGGAGAGAAAGAAGCGGCGACTGTGTGCGTGCGACGCACGGAGAAGGAAATGAATGGCGCGGTTGCCCATGGGCGGGGAGAAAATCAACGGCAACTTCAACCATCACTATTTTCAACCAATCACATCTCTTTATGGCAAAACTATGACCAATCATAATCCACTACGTGAAGCGACACCGAGCTGCAAGGTATTGGGAGGGGAAATGAAGCTGCGCTTCGTGATCGGTGGGTAAATGCCCGTTGTTTCTGCGCATACCCGAGTGATGCGGGCGCATTTATTCTGCGCACAGGTAATGCTTTCAGCTTCATCGCAATGGTGCTGATCATGGCGGCGAGCTCCGAGCCGAAATGGGCGTACGACGCCGTGAACTCCGTCGACATCGGACTTTGGTTTCTCGCGGTGGGACAACGTTTTCCTTCTCTCATGTGTTTAATGAGGCTGTACTGACACGCTTACATCGACATAGGGCACAGGCGTGCAGTACAAGCTGATCAACGCCGGGCTCTCGGCGGAGGAAATCTCGGTCTCCGGCAACAAGCAGCCCTTCACGGTGTACAGTCAATACTGGTGCAAACGTATCCGTCGCTGTAGAGCACGTGGTCTCAGCCTCACCAATATCTGTGCTGGTAGTGCCATCGCGGTTGTGAGCACGACTGACCCGTGGTGTCAGTCGCACGCGACGGTCACACGAGCGCTGACCGTCGTGGCGCTGATGGCGGCGATGCTGGGCTTCACGTTGAGCACGATGGCGGCGCTCAACATCAAGACGCCCACGTGGAACGGAGAAGGCCGAGAGACGACGCTCGTCGTACCCATCGTCTGTGCCTTCGTGCAGTGTCTCTGCGCGGTGGGAGCTGTCGTGGTGTGGCAGCTCATGGTCGTCGCGTACGACGCGCAATACCGCGCGGCATTGAAGATCGAAGATTTTGTGTGTATCTCGCCCGGCTCGTCCCACAAGATCGCTATCGCCGATGCCGTTTTCGCTGCGGCCACGTATCTGCTATGGCGCACAGCCCACTCGTACCACGTGCGTGTGGAGGTTCTGCAGCTCTGAAAGAGGTCTCAGCTGAAGGCGGTGCGTTTTGTACCTGTGGTAGGTGGCTCGCCGGGATGCCAAGATCGCTGATGGGTTCACTCTCGCGGCCAAGACAGGTACTGCATGTTACTGTGGCGGCGTCGGATGAAACATGCGGTGCATGACAGACATGGTAACAGACAACGTCGACGAGATCCTGTCGGGCATCGCGAACAAGATCGATATCGATGCGCTTGGCTCGGACGGACGCAACGCCTTACACTGGGCATGTACGCTGAATCGATCCAGCATCTGCCACGTTCTTCTGAAGAAAGGAGCGTCGATCAGCAAGAAAGATGTTCGTAGAGTGAGTGCGATGAGCATGCTTCACCGCGTATCTAACGGTTTATGTGTGTGTGATTGTGCGACATTCGCAGCGGGACGGCTGGACAGCTCTCCACTGGGCGAGCCGTGTCGGCAGCCTCGATCTCGTGCGTCTTCTCGCAAAGTACGGCGCTGACCTGAACATCCAAGACCGGTGGGGCACCACTCCGCTCATGCTGACGGTTGTCGGCGAGTCACGCGCTGCCGCGGAGATGCTGATCGAGCTCGGTGCAAGCCTCAACGCCCGCAATGTGAGTTTGTCCAGACGACAATGGGTGCTGGCTATTACTACGTAGTATCCATCACTATTATATGGCTTCGGATTGCTCATCGAACTGTAGGTCTTTGGCCAGACGGCATTGATGATCTGTTTGGAGAGCGGCCACCATCTCCACCAGCTCGGCATGCTTTTCCTCAACGCTGGCGCCAATGTGACCCTTCAAGACGTAAGTGGCCTCGTCACGTGATGGGTGTGACTCCACGTGACTGATTCATTCCACTGTGCGATCGCGCGACAGGCGCACGGTCTGACTGCATTGCACTACGCGGCGGCGAACGGCACCGCCAGCCTCTTCGTGAATCTGCTCCAGCTCTGCGACGCCGAACTCGTCAACAAGCGGAATCGGGTGCGTGTCTTCGTCTCGGTCTGCTCTGCAGTCTTGTGTCGCATATCTGCCGTATGCGGTCGCGCTGTCTCTCGGCGTCGGATCTCTCTCACAGCGTCCCGTGTGTGCAATGGTCCCGTCGTGGATGTTTTCTAGTTTGGCGAGACTCTACGAGATTTTGCTCGCCTGCATGGTCACGCAAGTGTCGAGACGCTGCTCGAGGACTGGCAGAGCGGGCGTCCCATCGCCGTGGAGCGAGACACCGACGGCTGGCTCGATGGACCTGGCCAAGCGGACACCACAGAGGACAGCGAGGACGGCTCGTCCGACTCATCGTGAGGACTCCTCGTCCGGCGCCCGGTGGGGGCGGCGGCGGCGCATCCCTCTTGGGAGAATGCCGGGCTTTTTTTCCCGCAATATTTGGGCCCATATGAAGTTGCGCAACAGGCCGACTCACCAACAGATGCTGGTCAGGCCACAAGCCAATCGGCGAGGAGCTTGTTTCGTTGACCGTGCTGATCGCAAGAGAAGGCTCGGCTCCACTAAACAGAGGAGTTCTCTGGGACTTTGGCGATCGACCGACGGGCCCTCGACTTTCGATGAGGCAGCTCGCCGGACGGACGACGACCGCGCCGCAGCAACCAGAAACGCCCTCACAACCGCGACGTCGGGGGGGAGACCGCCGCGGCTTTCATACAGAAGTGGACGACGCGCCCGCCGGCGGCAGAGCGCGGCGCCGTCGAGAGAGAGAGAGAGAGAGGGAGAGAGACAAATGCACGAACAGGATGGGAGCGACCCGATCCCTGTGCCGTACTCGGACGACGGATACGCCGAGTACCAGTTGGCCAAGTGCAGCCATGACCAGAACAGCTTCGTCCAGGTGCTGACTATCGTCTCCATCATTGCCGCCGCGACCGTCTTCTTCCAGCGGATACGAACTAAGGAGCACCGCAAGTTCCCCGACAATATCTTCACGCTGTCGCTGTGAGTTGTCTCCCCCCCCGGTCTCGCTTCTCTACTGCGTCTTCCTCCCGAGACTTATCCCTCTCATCCTTGTGCAGCGTCTCGCTCTGTGGGATCCACCTCGCGCTTCTCATCAGCATCGCGACGCAAAATAAAGTCGTCCTCGTGGACGCGCAGCCGTACCGGTCGCTGTGCCAACTCCAGGCGCGCGTGTTCCATTGGTCTGGTTGCGCCGCGATCTGGAACGTGTTCTGCGTCGTCATCATTCTCCACCGTGTGATCGTCCGCAAGATGCCCGTGATTGAACTCCTACGTTACAGCCGACTATATTACCTCACGCTCGCCGGCCTCCCGACGCTCGCCGTGCTCGCGTGCTCGCTATTCGGGGGCTATGGCCCGTATCCCGGTCTCCACAATTGCTGGATCGATCCAGGGGCTGGGCGACTGCTGTACTTCCACTCGTTCACAGCAATCAGCTTCTTGACGGTGCTCGTCCTCGGCCCCCCGACAGTCTTCGCACTGTGGAAGGCGTGCCGCAGCGCGTCCCAGCCGACGAACGCTGGGATGTTCCGCAAACTCCTGTGGCGGCAAGTCCTCCTCGCCCTCTATGGCCTAGCGGTCGTCACGACATTTCTCATCGGTGGTATCAACAACATACTCATCGGATCGCACAAAAAATCGGCGTACATCAAGCGGACGGCGTACCCGGCATGTATCTTCAGCGCCATCAATTTCGCGTCGCTCGGGCTCTTTGTGTCGGCCATTTACTGGTCGACACGCCAGCAATCGAAGTACATCAAGGACGCCGCAACAAAAGTTGCATCGTTCGCGTGCTGTGGGCGCGTGCGGTCTAACCAGAATGAAGCAGAGTGCGACGATTTCGAGGTGGGCTGGCTTTCGCCACTTCTATCATGGGCGGTGGCACTCACGTTTTTTATTGTCAAATATTTTTTCAGCGTATCGAAGTGGCCAGCTCCCATCAGCAGGAGCCCGCAGCAAAGCCAACCTTGTCGCTGCGTCAAGCTTCGGCTGTGCTCTCCACTCGAAGCGTCTCGCCACGGTCGCCGCAGATGCGAGATCGAATTCGATCGGCGTTCGATTCAGGTAATGAAGCCTCCACTTGCGTAGCCGCCTGACTTCGGGGGTCACTAACAAAAGTGTTGCTGTTCCACAGACGGTCGATCTGTCGTGTCCGTGCCTCCTGACCCCAAGCACCGGGCGGCCCACGAGATTGCCAACAACGCGTACACGTCCACGTTGCTGGAATACGTGCGCGAGCAGTTGCTGGACGAAGCCGACTCGGATGGCTCCGAGTTCAGTAGCATGTACGATGACGACAGTGCCGGGCGCAGCAGTCTCGCGAGCGACGCCTCCATGGACGAATACCTCTCGCGCACCGACTCGTCGTTCCCGACGACACCTCAGTCGCATTTCCACGAAGTCTCGCCGCGTAGCGTGCGGTTAAAACAACTCGAGGACGCCGAGCCTCGCAAAGCAGCCGTGACAGAATTATGAACGGACAAAATAGTAATATTTAGGACCAAATGCCTTAGTCAGCATTCTCGTCGCGGAAGCCTCGCTCCCATTTTCCATTTTCCATTCTCCATTCTCCGTCGAAGCCAGGATTTTCTTGGAAGGGTTAACCATTAGATGTTTTATGGTTCACTTAGAGCAACCTATAGCCCTCTATTGAGGATAGTCCGACAAATTAGCGTGGTCCACTTCATCTGGAT